>WSZQ02122109.1:0-46111 GCA_019419845.2 Weissflogia rhopalogaster
GCGAAATAAGTCGTTTAAACGCATCGAGAGATCGATAGCTTCATGGTTTTAATACTGGTCGTGACAATATTTCTTCTACTCACTCCGCTAACCATATCCACAATCGTCTGTGGTTGTCATTATAGAAGTCTTTTTCACCTTAGGCCAGGCGAGCAACCTTCCCAGAAGGGATTAATATGCTCATTGTCATCCAGATATAATTCTGGAAGAATGATATGTCTCGGCAGCGACAAGGCTGGGAAGCGAAGAAGAGAAGAAGTTCAAACGGAATTCTCATGTGTAGCTTATCATAATTATCATAATCGAGGTCCATCTTTAATATATGTGAGACCTTTATTGGCATTCAAACTCTATTTATTTCTTTTTTTTTCCAAATAACATATTTTACCATAAATATCACTAACACTAAACTGATAGCAACTTAAACAATTAAAAAATACATGTGATAATATATAAATAAATAATTACATACCAGGCAAACTACTAGACTACGCTCTCCCTAGTCTTATTTTCTTCTTGATACTCTCAATTACCCTTTCTTCAGCTCCGTCGCTCATTCGCTATTCCTCTCTTCAATTTTTAGGATGTTAATGTCTTTATAGCTTATCTCTGCGTTTTTTACATACTCCAGTCTTCTCCCTATCACTTGGGTCTGAGTATGTGCTGTAACTGCTGTTGCTTATTTTCTCTTGTCACAGCCGTTCTTCATCCAGATTTTTATCCGATCGCTTCTTACGCTTTCTTTCTTTCTGTTTTCCAACTACTTATACTCTTTCTTTGCACACTATTTCCATACATTCTTGACTAGTTTCCTGTCTGCCATTTCCGCAATCTATTTTTCATACCTCAATACCCGCTCCATTGCCTCCCATTCGATGCTCACCTTTTCCGCCTCTTGTAGAATAATGTACGCTGGTGTACCCTTTTCCAATACCATCAGTTCTTTTCAAAACCTTTCCTATTCTCTTTCCAATGACTATGGATGCTCAAAACCCAAAACCTCCAAACCACGAAACATTTATCGGTATTATGCGGAGTTCCCAGAGGCTGAGTTACCTCCCTATAGTTGTGCCCACGTTTTCCTCGCCCTGATTATATATTCTGCACGTGAATTTTCCATCCACCAGTGTACCTTAAAATTATCAAATTGAACATACGAGATATAAGAAACAATAGAGGATACTTAAACTCATCACCTTGCTTTTTAAACGGGACAATTTTAGTTCGCTGTTGGAAGACTCGTTGCTAACTTCTTATCGGTCATTTCATTCTCGTTTTCATAGCGTGAAGGTTCCACGCGTTTCGAATTCCAAATTCCGCGCGCATTACATCACCGTTCTTCATGTGCCTAGTGGGAATTTCCTTCCGCTTTCCAAAGAGTTGGTACTAGAGACACTATTGACTTATGCAAAGGTCTAATATCCATTATTCTAATTGGAAGAAGTATAATCTTATCTGAATGTACCGAAAATGATGTTTTCTTGTTTTATCTGTTTGCTCTATTAATAGGAGATAAACAGAGAGTATGAGTCATGCATTATGACTACAGCTAATTCAGTAAATATAGTCACGTAAGATACAATTGATAAATTTTTTGATTAGGCGTTCTTGCAAAACAATAGAGTGAATCATGTGGAATTCATAGGTTATTGTACAATTGTGCAGAATTTTGATGGAAACATTTTCAAATTTATATACAGTGAAATCTGATTATATCGTAAAGGCATGTGATCAAACGATATACCATTATGAACAAGTTTTAGTTAAATACAGGTCAATACAATATTGTAAGGGGGGAAGGGCAAATGGCATTCAAATGATGAAATTTCCAAATTCCATACGGGAACAGACCCCCCATGATTTACACATATAATATATTCCATTCTGTTTCCGTGTCAGACAGGTTCCGTTAAATACAGGTAATTGTCGTAAAACAACGGACCTGGAATTTTTTCCGTTAAAGTTCCATCTATTGCCGGTTCCGTTAAAGGCAGGTTTCACTGCGGTGATTTCGAATTCGAAATCACCGTGATCTTGTAAACCTCTTATGTGAGTGGGGAATTGTAGCGATCCAGAGACCTGATTGAAATCAATGACACTCGGAGTGCGATGCAAGGCGGTGCAATCACGCCGGTCAAACAAAGCGCACGGTAAGGATCGGATACGAGGCAACAAAACACTCCAGTTCGCGGGGCCGTCTTTATGCACGCGGCGTGGTGTGGCGCGGTGCGACGAGCGCGAGCGCGTACTATTAAAGCGGCGGTTTCGAAGCCGGTTGCGTTAAATGTAATTCGAACCTTGAATGAAAGCGAACGCATTACCATAGAGCGCGCGAAGCTGTAAGATTCCTCACGCCGTCCACGACCGCGTGCACATTCCTCGCGAGCATTTCGTTTTTTTTTTTGCTCGCATCTTCGCCGGCCGTTAGATCACTGGAGAGCCGAAAGTTTACGAGCGACAAAAAGAAAGTTGATGTGTTTAGTGCCAAAATGCGGGATATCGTTCCAAAGGTAAGTGCGAATCATCCGCAAGAACAAAGACATGAAGTCGGCAAAGACGTGCTGCATTACATGAACAGCGAGGCCCACAAGATGCCTGGGGAGATCTTCACAGACCAGTCACCCAATCGCAAAGCTGACGTCGACGAGGAGTCGGTGGGCTCGCAGGATAGTGGTGCGTCCGTCTCCAGCATCCGATCAGATCTACCCAATTATCAGTCCTATCGCCAGTATCTAGATGCATATAACACCAAACGCTTCAAGCCTGTGAAGATGGCAAACACGGAGCCGGAGATGAGCCAAGTCGATGGTGGGATGGTCGCCGGAAAACCACATTCGCATTGCGATGATGCACGCGTCCACAAAGCCGAAATCATGATTCAGGTCCGGCCGCATCAGACGATGCCAATGTCCACCCAGCCGTACGTACATCATCAAACCGTCAATGGCATACCATCGCAAACAATGCCTGTTCCACCACCTCCACCACCCTTTGCAGTGGAATTTGGTGGGCCCACATTAGCACCGCCACCGCCACCTACTATGCCAAAGGTGCTACCGTCCAAGATCATTACGCACGTTGCGTCAACCGAGCGCGGCCCTGCACGTAGCCAAACAAACGCAAAACCCGTCCAACATGATCTCAAAACATGTCTGATGGACGAGTTGAAGGCGAAACACGCGCCCAAAGAGTATCCGTTTCAACAGGAAGTTGAGCATGCGTTCGTGCGAAGGACGAGCGAACCCATAAATGCGGCGCACACGGTCACTGCGAAAGTACCGCGCGAATCTGTTGACAGTCTGGTTGTGTCGGAAGCTCGTAAGGTGACTAAGCCACCACTGCCTTCCTACCCCGTTCTAGTAAATCTCAAAGAGACAAAGGTCCCTTACCACCCACCCTTACCACCCCCGATGAAGATGTCTAATGACCACAACTCACTGCCACGTCGTTGGAGCGAACATCATCAACAGACAGCCACTATGCTGGCCAACCCCGACGCTCAGACAGTCACAAAGGTACCAACAGCACGTCGCGATGCACCCGTTGATCGCGACGACCCTAATGTGAAGAAACTCGTCTACGCAACGCTGCGTAACTACGTCGGGGCATACAACAATCATGCAAATAAAATCGTCGCTCAGAATGGACATGCCGTTCAAGATAAAGGCGTTACTGCTCAAATCAACAGAATTTTGTAAGTTATCATCTTTGTAACACGCACAAAACTGCACCCCGATCAATGACCAAAATGTCATAATAGTAACTTTCACATTCAAAATAGCGATAACATAAACAACCAGGTTGGATTTTCCAACACGTGTCGGTTTCGTATTGGCAAATAGTTCATCGCCGTCTGTGACAAACAGAACGCTGATTTCGCGTAAACATTGTGCCGCTGGATTGTTAATTGAACACACGTTTGTCGCGTTGAGTCATCAATCAATGCGTTGATTTGTTGCATGTGAGTGTGCTCGCGGCGTTCAAGATGTTTTCGTCATGTTTCCTTGGAAACTTTTTATGCCATATTCATGCATGAGTCACAATACTGTAGTGTTCCTCTTCAACTAATGGTTTATTGGCTAATTTGCATAGCCTTATCTTTAATATAATTATTTTTTTGATGTAACTAACACAACTGTCCTTGTCCTTGATGAAAGTTCATCAAGGACAAGGATATAGTGGCGAACTATTTATTAGGTACACTAGGCTTAAGGGTCCCGCAAGTGGGCTCTATACTTTCGGGACCCTTATGCCCCGCCCCCCCAACACTTATAAAGAACTGGGAACGTACGCCATATTCTCTGTTCCCTTGGGGCCCATTTGAGTCGTATCTTAAACAGGGGCCCGGTTACATTATTCATTTTGATACTTTCGGGATATCAATAAGTTTTGGGAGCCCCCAAACATAACGTGGGCCCCAGATTGCACGAGTGCATGTCATTAAGTTCGGTATTTTGGTCGTAAACCTTGAGTAGTGCAGTTTTGACCATTTTGATAGCACCAACGAGCAATGAAGTGCCACTTTATTAATTGTAATTTTACTGTTTTAGGGCGTCTGGAAACATGGGCAATTTGAACGGACGGATAAATCCCAAAGCAAGCGAATGATGTTATTCTAGTGATAAAACCAAAATATTTGCTTTCCTATTCTATTTGCCATTTTGAATTATTACTCATATTGATTGGTATTATTTTGCGCTATATTTGAATGTTTAATGTATTTTAATGTTATAATGTGATACTATTACCAGTAACCGATATTATTTTATAGTCTATTGGGATATATTATAATTATCTTTATACTTTTGATAATGCTATTTTTCAAAGAAACTATTCGGTATTTTAACATTTTTTTAAAGATGTATTTAATTAGTTATAATTATGTACATTTTCTGAGAATTTTGGAAAAATAAATGTATTTTATCAGTTTGCTTTTTGCTGATGATGAACCACAAACATTTCCTTTCGTTCCTGCCAAACCGATATCAAATAATATTGTTTGCGTTGTTTCCGCTTTTGTTGGGCAAACTCGGGTTGCGTACGTATCGACGAATTTAATTATGTTATCGCGTCAACTTTGATAAAACGCTGATAATGTCTATTTGTTGCAATTTGCCAGTTAGTTTTCTAATTGCTGGCTAGCGGTACACAAGTTGTGAAACGTATAGAAAATGTCTGCGCGTGAAAATCCGGCGCCGCGGCTATCGTGCGGCGGCATTGTTGGAAAGGGGTATCTGGAGGTGGTCAGTGCCCAGACGACAGCAAGTGCAAAGGGTGCGGAGTCGGCGGCGAAGCGCGAGGTGCGTCGTCTAACCGAGGGCCGCACCGCCGTACGCGACCGCATCGAGGCGTTGTTAGCCGCCAAGCCGACCGACGCGCCGCCACCATGCGGCATGCCTGTGCGACGCAGCGTCTCGATGAAAATTAGCGAACGCGTAAATGCAATTGAGGCTGGGGGTTGTGAGGAAAGTGTGGTGGTTTTTCAACGGCCAAGGGTGACCCGTCGACAGACTACGTCGACCAACCCTGACTTAATGAAGGTGGAGCCACAGGCTTGCCCATTCGACCCTAATGAGGATAATATCAAAGCGGATACCCATTCAGGAAATGACCAGAAAGTTGATAGAAAAATGACCGAGGAGGAGTGGGATGCTGATGTGCGCATCTGCTTCCCGAGGATTAATGACAAAGGGACAAACTCCCGTACTTCGGTGCCCAGTCTGACTAATGCAGTAACCTGTGGGGAGGACGTTCAGACTGCAACCACCTCGAACATGAATCCATCGGAAAATATCGCTCCCACATACCCCAGTTCCTTGCAGGAATTCGAAACCATAAATGCAGATGAGGACGAGTCGTCAGATGAGGGTGTGGTAATGCGTGAACAAACCGCGCCGTTGCCAGACCGTCTCACCCAGGACGACATGGAAGCGCTCAGCGCCGAGTATCAGCATATCGAGAAACAGATCCAGAGAATTTCTCAGGAAATCGACGCCGTCGAGTCAACACCCACGCCGAACCACGGAGCGATCGATAAATAATTTACCAATTTTAATTATTTGGCAATATTTGATGAAGATAACATTGATGATATGATTGAATAAGTATTGTATGAACAAGCAGTAAATGCTTTTTTTAATATACGTTTATCTGCCATGAAAAAATGTCTGTCTCACTTATAGCAATCTAGATTAGGTCACAACGATTGATTTAGCCCGAATTATGTGCAATTTATGGCGTTTTTTATGGAAATGTGACGTTTCGTAAACACAGGATATTTCTGGAATTTGGCGCAACATGCCAACACGTACGAGTAGCGTTTACATACTTTAACGAAGTATGAAACTGATGCAAACAAGCGGGCAAAATTATCTGGAAATACAGTCGACGCGTACAGTTATATACTTTTTTTCCTATTTGCGCGATTTTAGATAATGTATTGATGGCTGCTTCCCTCGTCACTGGCCTAATGTGATTTATTGTCAATCTCTCAGCGGTTCATATTTGGAACACGACTTGACATTCGCGCTAACCGCGCTCTGTTACCAAATATGGCGGTTACCAAAAAAGGCGCGATCCGGACGAAACGCACTCTGTGGCACCGCGTTGCCGGTGATCTCAATCACCAAGGTCCGATAAACATTCGAATATCGCACGCGAATTTTGCGCCCGGTGCGGCAGTTGTCTACGGTTAACCAGCCTAAGGTGACGTGTGTTTTTACTCTGTGGATTATATAGTTGACCAAAAATCTGGACTGCAAGTAGGTATGTAAAATATTTCATAGTCAAAAAGTCGAAGGAAAGAAGAAAACAATTAAAACAAAGCATAACTTACAATTATGAAATGTCGAGGAAAATTTAACATAACAGTTGTACTGTCAAGGACGCCAGGTGGGGGTACACTTGGACCCCACAGGAGACTCGAAATTTTATTTTCTGCTAGATTATTTTTTCAAAATAAACTGATATAAATAAACTTTGCACCCCTTGACTACCACTTAGTGGCGGATTATTCATTAGGCACGCATACAGAACAGTGGAGGGGTGGTCCCCACAGGGCAAATTTAATTTACTAATTAAGTAGTCGAAAATATTAGACACCCTTGGAATATTATTGCCTATGCCCCAAACAATGAAGGGGTCCCCCTTGATTTAATGATACCTTTTTCAAGTTTGGATACTTTTTGAAACTAATAAAAATGGTGACTTATAATGGGCCGAGGGTCCCCAGACGACATTAATTTCCAACTACTTCCATTTATACCATTCCTAACAAACATTACCTATTAACTTTTGCAAAAATGTATGTGTTGCACAAAACAGAAATTTGCTGCAAGTTTAAAACCATCGCCTAGAGATGCCGATGGTAGTCGTATAGCAGTGAAATATTCATACCCTTTCCACCAGTTGTACCCCTTCCACTCATTAATTATATTTTTGTTCCTCTCTTCCTTCCTGCGTTTATTTCCACATTAGACGGCAATGAGCAAGTAGGTGCAGACAGGAATTTTAACAGTGTAACTACATCAAATGCCACCAACGAGGGGACGAAGCTAGAAGACGAATACCAACCTAACTCGCTAAAATCATGCATGAATGTCATAACTTCATATTATCTGCTTAAATTATGCACACTTAAATAGTTAGAAGGTCAATTTCCTACATAGAGAAGTCAATTTAATCGAGAACACCTGAATTTATAAAACACATACCATTAGCAAATATTCTAATTATTTCTTCATTTTCTGGGCGTGGGTTAGTGCAACGCATTCATTTACTGACATTTTTTATCTGTGGGAAGCACGATCAGGTAATTACTAACATTAAAATGTCCGTTTTTTATCTAATTGATTTCTTTTGACTTGAATTAGCGGTGAAAGTTATTCAAAGTTATACAAAAGAAAAAAATAACAATATCGTGAAATAAGTTAATGCCAGCTTAGATCCGTTTTACGTGTTCGTATCTCATCTTGAAACGTAAATTAGTTCCGTCTTGTGAAAGAGGTTCAGAAGAAAATAAAAATAATCATCTCCGATAAAATGCTCATTGTAAGTTTGTCTCTTGATTAAAAATAGTTGGTATTTTTAGCTCATTGGAGGTTGTTCACAACGAGCGACCTTTAACTTTCGTTCAATTTTCCGTCGGTGCGACTGTAAATATCCTTGGTAGACGTGATCCTGAACAAAATATTTTACACAGTAACCTAGATAAACAATTTTCGTTATTCTAGAAACTGTTTTTTGTCTGCCTGAAGCGGAATTGTGTAATTTTTGTGTATTTTTGGTATCTTTGGTTTTGATGAGGGTGGATATCAATATTGCAGATATAACGTCAACAACAATTTATTAAAAAACATACAGTTAGCGAAACCAACATTAGCATCATCATTTTTTTCTGATTTTCATGTTTGCACGCAACAATAAAAATATGATAACAATGTATAGTTAAAATACACGTGGCCACAACCACGAGAGTAATACGGATAAGGGAGGTGTCTATCAATGAGTATCATTCCCAAGAGTAGGTTTTTTGGTATTTTGATGATGGGACCTCCCGCGACTATCGACTATCTAGCCGGAATAACTCCCGAGATCTCTCTAGTGCTTGGAGTGGTGATGGGAATGCTTGTGACCATGTTTGTGTTCCTCCTTGTGTCCGTGCTTGTGACCATGCTTGTGGCCGTGGTGGTGGTCATGCTTGTGACCATGATCTTCATGATGTTTGTGGTCGGCATGATGGTCGTGCTTGTGGCCGTGATGATGGTCCTCCTTGTGGCCGTGGTCCTCGTGGTGCTTGTGTTCGCTGTGGTGCTTGTGGCCGTGATGGTGGTCGTGCTTATGGTCCTGATGATGCTGATGCTGGTGGCCGTGCTTGTGCGACTCGTGGTGGCCGTGCTTGTGCTCCTCTTTGTGCTCGTGGCCGTGCTTGTGCCCCTCATGGTGGCCATGGTGGTGTTGCTGCTTGTGCTCGTGGCCGTGCTTATGGTCCTCATGATGGTCGTGCTTGTGTTCCTGTTTGTGCTCGTGGCCGTGTTTGTGTTGTTCCTCGTGTGCGTGCTTGTGTTCCTGCTTGTGCTGATGCACGTGTTCCTGCTTGTGCTCGTGTTTGTGCATGTGCTTGTGTTGATGGTAGTGCACCTCTTTGTGTTTGCCGTGATGCTTGGGCATGTCGTGCGCGCGGAACCCGCTCACGTCGAACTTGGGCACCTCTTTGTGGAAGCTCTTCGTCTCGATCTCCTCTATCTGATGTGGACCCTCGAAGGCGATGTTCGACGTCGTCTTGTAGTGCGTGTAGCCCTCCTCGTTGTGCAGAAACTGCTCCTCGTCGTCGACGTCATCGTCGGCCTGGTAGTCGGCGGCTTTGTAGCTGGGCGCGTGCTCAGCTTCATACTCTGCGAGGCGTTCATACTGAGTATAGTCGTTGAGGGTGGTCGGGGCGCCAACGCCGTCCTGCGCCGTGAAGCGGTGCAGCTGTGGCGGTGCGGGGTAGTCATAGACGAGGGGCGAATACGCGCTATGTGCGGCGTTGTCGTCGGTGGACACTCGGGCGGCAGCAACCGGCGACCGCTCCGGATCGGTGCGCGGTAGCGCCGCCTGTTTCTTGTAGATCTTCGATTGAACAGTCTGTTGATCCGGCACGGGGATCGTGAAACTGTCCACCGCCATTAGCAACGCTAACAAACTCGCAGATGCCTGTGGGGTTGAAGAAAGTACTTAGTTAGGCCGATTGTGGGGACCTCACCAAGGCTAGAGGTACTCACCAAGACTCCCATGTTGGAAAAACTAAATGTTGCTACCAACAAAGCTGAGCTGTGAATGCCTACTGACTGAATGAATCTTCGCGTATTTATATGAATAGAACCCTACTTTCGCCATAATTTTCTGCTTCAGTTTATCCGTTGCGTTCCGCATATAATGCTAGACTCTACTGCATTGCATGTACGGATCTCATACAGTAAATTAAGCATTATCTTCGTAAAACTTAAAAAAAAACTAAACATTTGTCACAATGATAAAGCTTCTTCTACATTTAGTTTCATATAACAATATCTTAGAATGTCACTAAATAACACGATTTTAAGAATTTTTCAAATCTCAAGAATCATGTGAAGAAACCTAACAATTCAAGTGTGCATTTAAAAGATTTTTCTCAAGATAACATCGTGGTTATCAAAAGATTCACATATTAAGACTTTCAACAAACTTATTGGTTTATTAAAGTAATTTAAAGAAAAAAAGTACAATTTCAAAATTTCAACTTAAACTTTGAGGCAAATAAATGAGAAAAAATATAACTAAATTATGATGTGCACACCGTACATGAAGCATTCTAGCGTGTGGTTATTGTTTAGATAGCAGTAAAGCCATAATTAGGAATAAAAAATGCACTTTATAAGTAATAATTGCACGCAAATCTTCACGCGACCGTTCGCATGGAAGTGCAACGAAATCCAGCCGCTATCAGCGTGCATTATCTGTTAATAACGTAATTAAAATCCACGTCTGCATGCGCCAATTAAACTCTATCGCCTAATTGACCAGCGGTTTGCATCGCCCGGTTGCGCCGATCCCCTCATCACGTATGCAGCGGCGCAAAAAGTTTATTACTAAGTTGATTAGCAGCGGCGCGCGCTGCAATTTTCTTCTGCTCTGCGCGGAAATTTAGGTAACAATTAACGCAGAATTGCAGCTGTGCACATTATAAATGAGAAAAAAGAAAATACACATCGGAGGAAGTTGGTGCGATTAGTAAAGCAGAGCGAATTGCAACTACTTCCCAAATCGGAGAATTTCTTCAAAGTTGGCGCACATTTTTCTCTGGTGAAATGCGTTACGCATTGAAGAATCTAATTGGAAAATTGATGAAGGAAAGGACATAGACCTCTTTGCGATTGATTGCCATCGGATGGCGATGATTAATCTCTTTGAAAGTTGGTAATTATCGATTTGTTATGATCGAGGAAAATAAGTAATTTGTTGTGGGATTTATAACCTTTTCCCTTGTTTCATGGAGTTCATGGTAAATTATTTGTCTCATTTCAACTTGGTTGAACTATGATATGACAAATTGACTAACTCAAGGTTGTTTCAATAAGGCGGATTGATATTAAACTTTACTTTAAAATTAGTTGTGAACAAAATTTAATATTTCTTTATTGAAACATGTTCCTGGATTCATTATAATTAAGTTTGAAAGTAATGTCTATCACATTTTGGCGTAATTGCCCGTGGACCTCATTAATGTCCGTACATTCCATTTTTATATTAGTTTGTGTGTGAGGGGCATTACGGTGGCAGGTATTTTGTGTTCCCAATGATTTGCTAACGAAAAAAATGTGTCCAAGAATTTAAATCACATTTTGTATGAAAAATTAAATTAAATGCACCAGACCTCTTAAAATATTGACAGTAGCATACAGGAAAACTGTTTTTACTTAAAAATAGATTTTGATCGGTACCAACTTTTGAAAGATAACCGAAAAAGATGCCTATGGCGATCTCGTCAACAAGCAATTAAATAATTCAAACAGTTAAAATAATTGTTATGGAAAACCGGCGAATGACTATCAGAGAAGATGCTGAGGATGTTGGCACATGGTGCATGCAATGATATTTCTTCGAACGTTTTGGACTTGAAACGTGTGCCTGCGTAGTTCCTTCCGGGGTGTAGAGCAGACCATCCTGGGTTCACATCATCGTCGTTAAATTTCATCGTAAAGCCATTTCATCGTCAGCGTTATAAAACATGAACGGTTTCTACAATAATATAACGATTAAAGCAGCAGTCCCTCTTCTATAACGTTGACAATGAAATATCTCCACGATCATCATCATCCCGCGATGGTCAGCCCACGGGCAAGTGCTCGACGATGATGTGAGCCCCGATGATCGGTCCGGCTACGTCTTCCAGGACTACTTTAAAAAATCCCTCGCATTAGAATCGTTTTTTTTTTGCCAAAAACAACACTATAATCACACCTCAGAATGGGCCGATGTTACTTTTTCTTGTTTCCAAAACGCTAAAGACCACTAAAAGCAAGACATATCTAACCATAAAAAAGGGGATAAACGAATCCAAGAAAGTACATATAACAAGTGTTTAGGGGATTGGAAAATGTTTTGGCATAAATGTATTCTATCAGATGAGTATTACTTTAAAGAATATGGATGAATAAATAAATAGTTTTTCAGTAAATACAAAGTCAGTTTAGTTTTTGATTTTATCTCGTACATTGAAATTATACAAGAAGGTGCATTGTATAATAAAAGAAATATTTTTAAAGGTGACTTTGATCTCAAAATGTATTTTTTCGAAAAATGAAATGTCCGTTCATATATTTATGAAATTTTCAATTTCTTTCATTCTTAAGAGTTGCTTCAAAATTTCATTTTAAGGTGATTTAAGGTTATTTTTAAAATATTTTATATTACAATAACTTATTACTAAAGCGTGCATGAATAATGTACGGTGAAATAAATTAGGAAACATAAATATCGATAACAATATTTATTTTCAAAAAACAACAACCAATTTAAAAACATATAAAAACATGAATAAATGTGCTTAGTATATGAGTGCTTAGTATTTGGAAGACTTGTGTCCATGGTTATGCTGATGACCGTGATTGTGGCCATGTTTATGTGACTCCTGATGGTCATGTTTGGCAGAGTGATGGTGCCCGTGCGAATGCTGAGACTTGTGGTTGTGCTTGTCATAATGATGATGGTCCTCCTTGTGGTCGTGGTGGGCATTGTGCGAATGCTTCGCACTGTGAGTATGCTGGTGCGAGGCATCATGGTTGTGCTTGTGCTGGTGCTGATGACTGCCCTCGTGGCTGTGCTTGTGGTCCTCATTGTGGTCCTCCTTGTGGTTGTGCTGGTGCGAACCGAGATGCTTGTGGCCATGCTGATGGGAGCCCTGGTGGTCGTGCTTATGCGCCTCGTTATGGTTATGGCCATGCTGATGACTACCACGATGGTCATGTTGATGCTCGCCAAGATGTTTGTGGTCGTGGCCATGCTTGGAATCATGGGTGTGCTTGTGGTCGCCCTGATGCTTGTGCACATGCTCCTGACGATGCGTATGCTTATGCATATGTGTATGCTGATGGTAGTGCACCTCGGCGTGCTCTTCGTCGTCTTTGTGATCGTGATGCTTGGACTCGGCCGGTGCGAAATCGTCGTGGGCACGCGCGCTCACCGCTACCGCACGTGGGGTGGCGTGCGAATCGGCGTACTCCCCGTCGCTTTGAGCTGCGGCCTTGGAGGATGCATCCTCGTACTCGGGTTCTGCATAGGACGCTGTCTCGGGGCCGTTATATTTTCCGTAGACCCTATCGAATTTCGCGGGATCGTGAACCTGCGCATCCGACTCCGTAAAATGTACCAGCTTGTGGTTGAAACCATTGTTCGTCAATGCGCTATGAGCTGCCGCGTCCGATCCCAATCCTTTACTGTCGCTGATAACATAATTGATTCTATAAGAATCAATCCATGTGACCAAGAGCAATAATTGCATGAACGTGATCAGTCTCAAACTCGTCATTTTCCACTCTGTAAAATTATGTTAATGGTGCCTTCAGATTGGTTCGGAAGAATTATTAGAGAAATGTAAAAGCTACCTTTTGCTCGAATATCTTGCTCTCCAGATGTTCTCGATGGTTTCAACCTGAGCACACTGCACTCTCCATTAATATTGCACATATTTATATACGTACATTGTGATTACTTCAATCTATAGCTAATCATCATCGCTTCCATCGCTTCACTTTTATTCCCACCTCTTGGGTCCACACAAACACAAACCGTGAGGAAAAGAAATGAAACGAAACGATGTGATCGAGGTGGAAGTGAAAAGAAATTGAAAAAAAGCAGTACAATTATCATACAATGAGCACAATACCCGGTATCGCATACAAATCTTAACTTGATATAATTATGCGTAAACTAATGGTCTATCTAATCCTCCATTGGAGGATTACTAATGACTCTCTACTGAACTTAGTAGATAATTTATGAAGTAATGAATTTTTCATATTTTCCTGAATTATATAAAAATAGAAACTTAGCCATTCTCTTAAGCGTCTGATTAAATTTATTATAATTAAAGTAGTTCGTTGATTTGCTGCAGAGCTCAGGGACCGCCTCCACCTCCGCCCATACTCTCGGGAAACATTCCAGCAGCGCGACTAAAAAGCGAGGTACGTAACATTGTTTCGCACTATAATTTCATGAAATGTTATGGTAATTAATCTCCCTCAGTGCTTGCATTCATTGATTTAATTTAATGCATTTTCTTGTACTCAGATTGGTGAAAGACGAAACGAACCACCGGCTTGCGTGCAGAATGCAATGATGACCAAAGATAAGAAACCATTTACGTACACGCCAGGTGGCATTGATCTTTCCGAGATCAAGTCACCTCGCATGGCTCGTCGCATTGAACGAAATGCGAATGCTCCAGGTGTAGGTGATCTACCGATGCAGGGCCCGTACCCGCAAGGTGTACAACCAAACCGACCTCTACCACCATCGGCTCTTGCCGCCATGCAGCCTCAATTGCCGGTACAAGTCTTCCCCTCGGGCGCACCACCTCCGCCGCCACCGCCGCCGATGAACGCACCACCTCCTCCACCAATGCAGCCCTTACCGACAAAGCCAACAGCCGGGAATGATGGAGGTGTGTTTGAACGACCCGACATGACACGAATTATTCCGGAGAATCCGATGGCGATGCTGCGGAAGACTCCGAAAGTGGAGCGTCGCACGTTCCTAGACGAATTAGCCGATATGGAAAGGAAAAATCAATCACAAGGCAATCATCAACAGTATTCGCCTCCGGCGAATCATCAGACGCCACCTCCGAGAAGTCCACAGCCCCAATTTAATCAGCAGGCACAATATTCTCCACAAATCCAGCAACCTCAATCGCCTCAGCAATATTACTCTCCACAACCGCAACAACCTCAACAATCCTCTCAATACAATAAGCAGCCTACGTATACTACGCAACCACAACCGTACTCCCCAAAGGGTCAATACTCTCCCCAGCCTCAATACTCTCCCCAGCCACAGTACTCACCACAACCGCAATACTCCCCACAACCCCAGTATTCTCCACAACCTCAGTACCAACATCCAAATTCACACCCTATGGCACAAATGGTGCATCAACCAATGGAAGTTAGCGGACCCCCATCCCCGCCAACCAAAACAAGTAATGTCAGCATCGGGTCCCTGTATATACCACCAATTGGTCAACAACAGCAGATGCAGAACCAAATGCAGTATCAATCGCCTAAAGGCCAATCCCCGCCATCTCCACCTCAGCGTCAGGCACAATCACCGCAAACACCCCAATCGCCTATACCTAAGTTAAACGCCGCGCCTAAGCCTTGGCAAAATCAACAACGCCGCGGACCAGAATTGCCCGAGTGGGCGCAACGTCATCAACAGTCGCCGCCTAAGGAGGAAATGGTGCAACCGACCCGCGTGGCTGTACAACCACCAAGGGTAACTCCAGTACAAATGACACCACCACCCGCACGTCCTGGAGTCGAAGTAGTGTATGTTACCCAACCTGAAGTGTATCAACATCCTGGCACCATTGCTGGTCAGAATTGGATTCCAACACATCTTCAACAACAACATATGCAACAGATGCAACAGCAGCATAATCAGCATAATCAGCATATGCAAATGCGCCAGCAACAAATGCAGCAACAGCCGTACACCCAATCGGAAATGAAGGGTACCAGGATCATACCTATACAGATTGAGAGACAGAATTCTGGGCCAAATACTCCTGCAACCCCTGACAGGTAAAAATATAATACGAGCATATCACATAGAAAGTTTGATGATATAATGAATAGGAATCTAAACAGGCAACAGAGTTGGACACCAACACAGTCAAACTCCTTTAAGGTAATACAGAAGATTACGAACACTGAGAATCCCAACGAGGACATTGATCAACAACAGATTGAATATGGGCCTCGTACGGCACAGCAGTTCCCGTCAGAGCAAATGCGAAAGATGAATCTGAACGATAGCGACCGTGAATTTATGAATCGTGTCAAGCAAGGTATGTCTTCGATCAATTTGATTGTGTCTGTGCTTTGATGTGTTGCTGTGTTTGGCGTTCGTTTTTTTCTTCTTGTTTTCTAGATTGTATTAATAAACGGGATGATGCCGAAAACCCGAGATATCGCGGAGGGCACATTCCATCGAGAGTGTTTCGATACATTGACCAAAGTGGTACGCAAACCTCTTTTAGTCCTCCAGACATTAGAAATTGGAACATATGACACGCAACCGCCGCTTTTCAGAACTTACATCATTTGCTTGTTTTAACAACTACATGTTGCAAACCTAAACCACAGTGATATCTAACCAATCTGATTATGTAGGGGTCGACCAGGAGCAATACCTACATAACGAACGTGATCCGCGGTACAAAGGTGCGGCGATTCCATCCAAAGCTTTTAAAATGTTGCAACACTTGACAGACACACCGGATCATCCGGCACACGGCACACCGTCTGGTAGGAGGATGCGGGATGAAGTGCTTGCGCCTAACAATGACCTAACGCTTTAAGCAGCTCCAAAGACAGTAATTGATATCTTAGATGGTCATAGTAGATTTGTAGCTTTGATGCTAATCAATTTGAATTGCATTGCAGTGCCGCAAAGTGCGAATCAATCAAGGACTAGCAACGTTCGCACGATACCCATTCAACTGGAAGGTAAAGTATAGTAATTCAAACTTGTATATTGCCAAACCAATTCTGTGGGGGGGGATACTTTTTTTAATGTTTCCAAAATGTTCATAGATTTTAACGATTTTCACAATTTCTAGGGGACGTACAACAACCATATGTACATCCCAGCCAACAAACTGTAGAAGAACCCCGGAAGTATATGGGTGCCGCCATCCCATCGAGGGCGTTCCAAACGCTACAGGCGATGACGCACGGTAAGTACCTGTTGGTGGCAACCCACAATCGCGTACCCGCCAATAAACTCTAATAAGTCATAAGCCGATTGTTCAAATCATCAAATAATTTAGTTTTAATACTCTCGAAACTCATAATAAATTAAAGATAACCCCCTCTCGTTAGTCTCTACTCTTCACAAAGCCTGGCATTGCAAAAATGCAAAAAAATCAATTTACCCAAAGCAGCGATATTTTAATTCAGTTGATTACTTTAGTTTGTAAATTTGTTGTAGCGGGCTCCAACATTGACGCGAATTCTAGCGAATTTTCCCACAAAAACAATTTTAATAATCAATGTCCATCTACCTATCAACCACATCCTTCAGGTCCTCATCCGATATACGGGACAAATTATTACGATCCATATTGGCTTGGCTATTACTCGTACTTTTATCCTAACTTCCCGTCGAATGTCTCTACAAATGATCAAAACTGCGGTTACCAATATAACATAGAAGAGGAAGAAACGGACCCTGCAATATGTCGAAATTGCCGAAATACATCGATACCGTTTTGGCATTTCTACCCTGGTTATGTTGGTTCTTACCATCAAGCCTATGAAACCCACCCTGGTAAATCTGACAACGGTTATTTTGAGCCTTATTATTGGAACCCATATTGGAATCCATATTATCCACCTTCGCCAGTCGCCTATAGGTATCCAAATGTGTGGATATCAAATAATGGATATTCCTCTACGAATAAACTTACAGCGGATAAGTATACCATTTTACAAGATATAGATAAAGAAAGTCCTAATGCATCATTAGAAGAAGGATGTAAAGTAGTCGTAAATACTCCTACACCATGTATAATAGATAAAATTAGTGATAACAGATCACCTACAATTGTTCAGGATTTAGAATCTGACAGTGAATCATCTGGTGATGAAGAAGACTGTGAAGGTGAAGAAATCTGCAAAAGTTCATCAAATATTTCTTCAATCCAAGAATTGGTTCAACTGGATTTGAATTATTCTAATAAAATATCCCATATAGATGATACTGACGTTTATGATGATATACAATCAGAGGGCGCTCAAATTGACCTTAATTCGGTGAATAACAAGGATAACTCTGAAAGAAGAGGAATTGAAGAGATTATCAAATATCAGATACCTGATTCTTTACAGGGTTGCCATGAGGAAAGTGAATTGCCCACCCATAGAGATCCGAATGAAACCGAATTGCTTATCGATATAGATAAAATTCACGAGAAAATGAAAACTGTGGAGGGGGATGCCATTTTGAAAGATATTGAAACGCCTAGGAATTTTGAAAGTGATGGCATCAGAGTAGATGATGAAATGATCTCTACTCAACATCTAACACTTGAAGGAGAAAATGCGTCCAATTCGATCGTGACTGAAGATAATATTAACAGCAATGATTCCAGTTTACCCCTGGAAGAAGAGGTTGACTTTTGGAGCCAATTAAAAGCAGACGAAGACGTCCAGCCAAGACGGCAAGTATTTAACAATAAGTATCGCGATTCTATGTATTCAACACAAGTAGATGATATTCAGGATATTCACGGAACAAAAACTTATGAAGAACGTCAGAAAACCTATAACATTAATGAAGATTCCCTGTCATGTAAAACTGCTATGGAAATTCAGAAGCATAGCAATTCGGAAACCTCGTGGTTGGAAGATAAAAATATGATCAACTATATAGAAAATAAACAGGAAAATGAGGTGATTAGGTATCTTCAAGAAGAAACTGATACAGAGGTGAGCAGCTCAATAGAAAAAATTAAAACATATGAAAATCATTCCAGACTTTCTGAAAAAAATGACAAAATTGAGGTGTCTGTTGATGTGGTTATAAATACGAATGAAATACACTCATCATCATTCGGCATAAAAGTAAATGAAGAACACATTGAAAAGATTCATTTAGATATAGATCAAATATTAAATGATATTATTCTGAAAGAAGAAATTGGGGAAACCCTGGAACCATCTGAACTTGACATAGGTGTGAATGTAAACTACAAAACTAGTAATAATCATTTAAAAGTGACATTAGATCAGAAATTAAATCAAACTGATTCTGAAAATGACGAAACAGGTAAAGAAGATGTTAATTCCATAACTGAAGACTTCACTGAAAGCGATGAATCTACATTATCTACTTCTGAAATAATAGAGGAAGATCAACACGACAAGCACAGTTCTTCTATTAAAAGTGATCTTAAGAACACGAATGAAAGTTATATGAATAATAATACTCAAGATTTTTACATCCCTACTATTCAGGAGCGGATCAAGGCGCTGCAAACTGCTAGCCGCAATTCCACCTCTATTAGGATGAAACCAGCAGAAAAAACATCCAATGTACAGGAAGTAGATTTTCTGTCCTCACCCAAAACAAATGTCTCCACCAAATCCAGTGTTATGCCCGTTGAAGAGAATAGTGAAGATGAAATTGATTCAGGTATTACCTCAGACGTAAGCCGCCATATTTCAGACGCTGAGTGTGAAAGTATTCAAGATATACGAAAGATGATCAAATATCAACATGCAGCCACTCATTCACGACTGTACAAGCTACTACAGCAGGAGTGCGATGAAGAAGAAGAACGGGAATTGTTCCAAAAGAGACGAGAAAACCTGGTTATCTCCCTAAAGCCTCAAGTCATAACATACGTTAATACCACTAGTTGTGAAAGCGGATTTAGTTCCCCTGCATCACGAATAACCGATAAGCAAGTAGCAGAGTTGGTCACCAACCTACTACAAAATAAGAACCTTGAATTGAAAGATATCCCAATGGAGATAATTCATGCAGCTGCGTACAAAATCCTTCAGGAGGATCATGCCGGTGTTGATCTTACCTCCTCAGAAGATTTTAACACCTACTTGTCACCGCTATTACAAACCGACACGGCGACCACTGCAAAAGAATCAAGTCCGGTCCTCCCTAATGCCGAGATTAACCAGTATTATGACATATGGGGGACGGGAGAATCTTTTGATCTTCACTCCACGTCTACTCAACATTGTTCCCGGTCTAAATTCACAAATTCCAATTCTAGCACACCCGTACCCGATCCCACCTGTGAAACGCAAGAAATTGCATCTGCCTCTTGATTCTCTGATCATTCGAGGAGGCGGAAATGCGGAAATTTACGCGATCATTTTCGCCCTACCGATTTTGTAAGACAGTTACCCCAAGAACGAACCTTACGAGGTACTTGAAACAAACTACTGTATACTGTTTTTGCCTAATCATAATTTTACTTCGTTTTCTCTAGAATTGATTTTCGGTGTTTTATGATTTACCCTTTTTTGTAGCATATGTTTTACTTTTTCGTTGTGATAGGCTTTAAAACGAGCAAACTGCGCAACCAGTCGACAGACTTTCAATGATCCGATACACACATAATTCGCCACATTATTTCAAAAGTTAACTGCAACTCTGAGGAGTAAACTCCACCTTTACGTTTACGATTGGGTGATATGGCAAACTGTTGCAAACCGCGAAATGTTTCGAACATGGATTTGATATACATTACCTGACAACTTGTGAGCCCCTACATTAGCCGCTTTACTTCTTGCTGGAAATAAAACTTCCTGCCCCAAACTCATTACAACTGATAAGAACTTAGCAGCGAGCCTCCCAGCACCGAGATCAATTTGCCTTATTTAAAATAACCCGCAATTTTGTGCTTTTTCGGTTAAATACTTTTTATCAAATGTAAATAGATCAAAAGATGGGATGATTTTAAAATTCCTGCATGTTAATTTGCATAAGAGACATTCACTTCTAATTGATCATTACACACGTCCAGTACCAGAAATTACAAAACGAAGACTACGGATCTGATTACGATAACACAATCTATAATATATTAGAAGTTCCAGTATTGAATATCAAAATTTAATTTTACGGGTTATTTTAAATTAGGAAATTTGATCTCACTGCTGGGAGGCCCGCTGCTAATCGGTCCCAATACAATGGTCAATCCCTAGAGGGTACTAACACCATATAAAAAGATATATAAACAAGTTTTAGAAATATCTGTACTAAAATATGAAATAAATAAATAAATAAAGGTGTAGTTTGCTTCGAAGAGGACATTCAAATCATTTCACCACTCACGAAATTAATCATTCGACAATGTGACAAGACTAAATACATAAGTGCATACACTAATCTGTGCATTCATCTAATGAAGTGTTTGTCGGAATTCATAGCAATGGAAATAGAAAATCGCAGTCATATACCTAGGAAACTTCCCTTGTCTTCAATCGCTATGAATACCGATATATTTTGTTATGTGTTTGTTTGCAACTAATTATTGACTAACTAGGCATGTTGTCAGGTCATATCAAATGCAAGTATTTTAGGTAATATTGTAATCAGAAAAGATGTGTTTTGCTCGTGAGTTCCACTATAATCGCATCAATTTCTACGGAAAGTGCCCACCGATCTATGAACTAATGGTATATTCTGTTTAAGGTCCAGGGCAATCCGATATGTAATTGACTCAAGTCCATACGAAATCAGAGCGAACGACATTTCGATCACGCTATGCAAATATTACGATGCCAACGACAGCTTACTGGGAGCTGCGAATTTCATCGTGGGAAGTTGAACATGTACAGATTAATCAGAACGTAGTTGTGGTTGTCGTAAAATAAACTGATATTTAATTGGACACATGGAAAAATAGAAAGTTGAACTTTAGACTATACAACGTACCGATTCACCGAAATTAGTGTAGATCCAGCCTTGACTTCAAATCGAAATTCAGTATTTTACGGCGACGTTAGAGATGGCGAAAACTATTTCATTTTATTGCTCGCCGCGTGTGCTCAAGCTTGACACAATTTTGTGGTTGCTGCAATTTTTCCAAGAATTTTTCGTTGACGTTTGTTTGTTACCTCATATTTAACCACACCGGATGCCTTGCTGCTTTGCAATATTGTTGAAATTATTAAATATGTTAATATATACATGTGCAATAATATATTGATTAACGTTAGGATTGTTGTTACGTTTTTGTTATTGTACGAGACGACGACCCATTCTGTTTTGAATAATGGATGATAAGTATAAACACGATTTTGATGATTTATTTCAAGTTTGATCTTCATATATAAACACACTATTTATTACTTATTAAAATCTTCGATACGATGTATGAAAATGCTGCAATTGTAATTTTTAAATAAAGGGTTAAAAATCAGAAGGATGTTTTTGCTGACACAGAAGTTTACAAGCCAACTAACTCGTCTAGAATGGGAAGCAACAATGAAAGTTGAAAATATCATCGTAAGCAGAAAAAAAAACACGGATATTGCAAAACCTGACCTTATTCGACATCAGTGGCGGATTTAGGTCGTCTGGGGTCCCAAGGCATTTTATGCTTGGGCGACTTCAGCTTCTCTACCGGGGTATAGAAATATCGAAATCTTGTTATATCGAAAGTTATCGTTTACGATTAATGTGTCATAGGTTAATATTATTCATGGAGGACATCCCTGTTTGAGTCGTTGATTAAAGGGAGTCAAAGGAAGACCCTTAGTTTGAGACGGGGTATTTTTCTGCAGCGGGGCCCCAAGGAACGAGCCTAGTTGATAATCCGCCACTGGATGGCACGAAAAGTTGCAAATTAAACTTAATTCTAATGGAAAATACGTTATAGGTTGATTGTATTTTGCTCAACTAAGTGTTTTGTTTGCAAAGCTAGCTAAATAGAATATAATTGCATTTTAATTTCGAAAAGGAGTTCTTGGAGTTCATATCGCGTTGAGTTCGTATCGGTCATCGTAGTGTTATAGTTTCTTACTATAAAAATGTTGCATGTGAGTAATCTTAATAATAATGTTATGTATTTTATTGAAATAACTGTTTGTAGTTTCTAATAATCACTGCCCTTGTGGGACTAGCCATCTCTCAACAATTAGGACCACCGCCACCTGGTCCACCATCTGATCATCATAATCCACTGCAACCATTACAACCACTGGAGCCCCTTCCTCGACATGAAATGAATAACGATCGTGAAATGCATGTGTTAGAACGAGAAAATATTCGTGAAAATGAGGTCTCCCCGACCTCGGAACCAATTGTGGGTGCAGTGTTTCCTCCGGTATTTCCAATCCTAGGTTTGGCAACAGCCTCAGCAAAGGTGAAAGGTGCTGCAACAATGGCCCTCGTCGAGGCTCAAGCACTGGCCTTGAGACAAAAAGCTGATTTGGAAAAAGCCATGATCGATGCCAAGTTAAGACAAGATTTGCTGGCTTCGCAAGCACGTTTGGCTGGTCATCAATTGCTTTTCAAATCTGCTATTCTGGGAACAGCGGACCGTAATCCTGGTCCTGAGGATTCGCCGGAAGCTATTAAGCACGATATTGCACATGATTTGGCCGGTGTTAGTTCAGGTGATTCCCAGCCATTACCCGATATGATAAGTCGCCTGAACGAAATGTTCGGTAAGCCTGCGAAACGTGAACTTCCATACGATATGCATTTTCACGGTAAAAATCGAAATCGCGATGAAAATCTGTATTTGTGGAGTTTAAATGACTTTGGTAGAGATGCTCATCTTCAGCAAAAACCAGAAACCTTTTTGGAACCCTCAGAAGGTGAACTACAGCATACTGAACAGGATGAAACACGAAGGCAAAAAGTTCCAGAGAATCCTAGAGAAATACAACCTTTTGGTGGGCGTGAACTGAATACATTCGAGAAAGGCGAATTACTGGTACCTGTGCCTGAAGTTACCAATAATCAACCCCATGAAGATCCTGTCACACCAAAGCCAGAGAAAGGTAAACATAGGAGAATATATAAGTTTGGGTCACCAGGTCAACTTCCCGATGAGGATCCTCTCAATGAGAAGGAACTGTTAATACCTCTTGATTCGGTAGAAGGTAACGAATTTCCAGAGCGCGGCATTCGTATGATGGAGAGAGCAAATCCTAGACACTTTGGGCATCTTCATCATAAGCATTTTGGTTTCCATGGTGGACATGACATGTTCCACGCTGGTGCTCATGGGTCTGGCGGATCTGGATTGGCAGGTTTTGGAACGGGTTTCAGTACATTTAGCAGGCCCACATCAGTAACGATTAACAATCAACAGAATACTTTTACAAATTCTGTACCGACGACTGCAGGAAACGCAAACTTTCAAATTTCACAGACCACTGGACAAGCCGGGTCAAGTCAATCTCATTCCGCTACTAGCGATGTTCATCCGCATAATGGTCAGCATGCGTCGGGTTTTTTCAGACAAGCAAATGAAGAACAGAAAGCCGACAACCAAGATATGATGGTGGCATCTCATGGACCTGAGGTACAGATATTGATGCTTCGACAGAACATGGGAATGGCAGCTCCTTCTCCAACATCTGCCCATTTAAGACAGGCTGCCCAAGAAACTGAAACGCCAATTTCATATCCTCGCATAACCGATCATTTTTTAGGGATGAGGAGCCTGATGCCACACTCAGGCTCCGCGATTGCAATGGATCAACCAAGTCCTATGATCCAATAGTTGGTAACATTATTTATGTACCTAAACTTCGATCACACTCGCCAATTCAATTACATTTTCATAAACGCTCTATCGACACACAGAATAAAATAAAACAAGAAGTTAAGCACATAAATGATATTCAAGATGACATTTTTCAGAAAAGTTTTCTAGAAATGATGCAAACTTCTCAACGAACCAAAATTAAGAACAAGTCAAAATTTAGACCAAAGAGATCACTGCCTTTAATGCGCTTAGCTATAGATCCAAACACGAAATTGAATATGCCGAAAACACTTGAAAATATCGGAACCATCGCTCGTAATTCCTTCGAGGATAAATATGCACCCATGTACCATGTACGTAATATGTTCGGTTCGGTGAAGGATGCGTTTTTATCGGGGCTTCGAATGGCCCCACAGGACTTGATACTGCCATCACAGTACCGAATCGTTGATACTAAGGAGGAAATGGTAATGAAACCAGCGGACGTCGAAGAGATCAAAGCTAGAGCGGCAGCTGAAGCTACCGCTGAAGCGGAATCTAGGGCTGCACGGGAACGTGACGCAGAACGACGAAGAGAGGCTTTCAATCCACCGAAATCCCTGGAAGTCTTCCAGAATCCATCATCTCCTTTCGAAGCAATCAGCAATCCACAAAAAATGGATCTTTATAGGAAAATGACCGATTGGACGGCTCTCAGAGATAAACTCTTCAAAAATAAAGTTTTTCAGTCTCCTTCTAAATCTTTTGATGAGTCCGCTCTGCGAAGAAAAGCTTTTGGTTTGGACAATTATAATACACCAATTTTAGGATCGCGCCTAAATGCGGAACCAGATGAAGTTGACCCATTCGATTTTCTAAAGACCTTTCAGAAAGTTGGTACAGTTGTTAGAAGTAGTATAAAATCGGGACAAGAAACAATCCAACATATCAGTAATGCTGCACACAGTGCAAGAAAAGTATACAACACGGCACGCTTCGGTGCCCCCAGGGTTTTACTACCCTATACCCGCGCTCCGGTAGTAGACAGCGACAATAAGTTCATGTTTGTCGCTCCCCGTTTTCTGGACATAGAGAAGGAAGATCCCTTGGGACGGCCAATACAGTCACCGATGGTGGGTATGAGTGAAATTATGAATGCATTCGGTCTAGCCAATCCAGAAGCAAATAAAGTCCAGAAACAACGCATTATCGTTGAGAAAACTGCACTTCCCAAACCAGGGAAAATCCCCATTTTTGAAGCAAGATTTGGAGAAAGTGATGACATTCATCCATTAAAACTTCCCAAAACCAATCAATATTATGTATACGCTGAGGATATTGACGAAGAGGTGGAACCAAACAACGAGTTCAAAGTCGAAGAGACTTTGCAATCACTGCAATCCCTGCGGGACATTCTTGGGCCAAGAACAATCACCGAGTTTTTGGAGGAAATGAAAAAGGACTTCACGTCAATGCACTACACACAGAAATCAGGGGAAGTGCAAAATTTGAAACATCAACTTCATGATCTTGAGATGAACTCCCGCATGACACCTGAAGAACCTGTGGAGGATGATACTGAATTAAAGCAATTTCTAAATGATATGTTTGCTGAACAAGCTTCAAAGCTAGAGAATACTGATGAAAGAATCACAAATCAAAGTGAAAATGTTGGTCAGCAAGGGCAACTTCGGCAATCATCAACCATTCAGTCTCAACCTGCCACTAATGAGGTCCCTGTCCATATTGAAGACCCTACCCATATTGATGAAACTGTGGGATCCAAGCTTTTCCTACCAGCTAATCTCCTTAAACCATTTATGAATCAACCAAATACTGAGCAGTTAAACGAGTATTTCCGAGAAAATGGTGATTTCGAAGAGATCAAGAAGGAACCAAATGAGAATTTAAACAACTTCCTCCGGATGCATGCTCTCGTAGCTGCCATCAATCCACAAATGTATCAAGAAATGTTCAATCAAACACAGAACAGTCTCAACTCAACGGGTCCCGCAGGAGATATGTTCAACAGCACTGTCCTAGGAATGATCAACCCACCGGCTATTGATTCCAGATTTAACAACGTGCCAGGAAATGCTCAAGTCGAGATACAACATACCCCCGAAAACATCAGCAGAGCAAATTTTGAAGATCTTCAAAGTGAAGTCCAAGAGGAAGATGGTAATGGTAGCCGAAAGACTATGCACTTTCCAGCAAAATTGACAAAACCTTTTATGGGCAAAGTCAAACCCAAACCAGAATACTATTTTGATTATGGATTCGACTCTAGTTATTAAGGCTTTTTTGTATTTAGCGTTTTTTTACATTTATATCAGATTTAACTTTAATTTGATACAATTTCTGTGCCGAATACATTTTATTATACATATTGGGACATTACAATATATTCAGAATACATTCGATGATTCAGTGATCTTTAGTTCATTTTTCCAGAGATATCCATCCCATGAGACATTTCAAGCCTGTTATAACGTCCCATGTAAAAACTATTTGATAGCATTGTGGAATTCCGGGTAAAAAGCAAACACTCATCAAAATGAAGTGAGAATGTCCAGGCCCGGTTCCTCTGGAAGCAGAGTTACGACACAATGACTCATCTGTACAAGGTCGCCATAATTTATTTCAGGTGCTGATGATTCAATCTTTGTTATTCTGCGTCGAAGAACATCTTATGAACAAACACTTATGTATAAATAACGAACAATGTTAATTTATACGAAAATTAGTTCTACAATATGACATCACATCCTGCTCTTCGAGTCCTCTTGAAACATTACTGAACTGAAGTGTATTATGATAACGTTACATTATTACGTAAACAGAAATTAAACACGGGGGCCACAGAAACCTATGAAAACGACCGCAGAGCAAATTTCGGTGACCTACAAAGTCCCTTCGACTTGGTAATGGCAGGCGAAAAATTATACACCAGCAACATTGACGAAACCATTTATGGATAAGGTCATAACCAAGCAGGAATACAAGTTTTATTAGGGGTGCGACTATAGTTATTAAGGTTATCTGCATTAACATCATCATCTTCCAGGCTCTTTAGCGTTTTACGCCTTCTGGTTCCCTCTTTCCAGATTCCACGGTTAGTGCAGTCTTCCTCAGTAAGTTGTCGTTCGGACATATACCTCTGTATTCCTTGAACGTTTCTCTGTAGCCATGAACGTTTCGGCCTACCTCTTTTTCTGTTTTCTCGTGGTGTCCTGTTCTTCATTTGCTTAGGGAGCCTTTCTTCGTCCATTCTCTCAACGTGCCCGTACCATTCTAGTTGCCTTCTTTGGACCTCGATGACTATGTCGGTGTTCACTCTGATCATTTCTCTTATTGTTTTATTTGGTATTCGTTTCCATTTAGATTTGCGGGCTGATCTTCTCCAGAAGTCCATTTCGAGCATGTTTGCCTTCGAATTTTTTTTTTTTTTTGATTTGCCAAGCTTCACTTCCGTATAGGACAATGCTGGGTAATATGGTGTTAAAGAGACGCTGATTGTTACGTTTGCTTACATTTGTTACGTTATCTAAATTAACAATAAGCTTTTTTCATTAGTATCGCATTTCTCTAGTTTAAACAATTTCTATGTTAAATGCATTTTATTGTAGATATTGAGACATAACAATATATTCAGAATGTATGCGATCTTTAGTGATCAGTGATCTTTAAGTTCATTTTCTGAGTGATATCCATCCCATGAGACATTTTCCCTCCTGTAGTAATGATCCATAGTCTGTGACCGATTTAAAGGTTTGCGGAATGCCCAGTAAAAACCTAGGTAAATGTAGTTTATTGACATGAATACTCGATGTACTTGAGATCTGATACCTTCAGCAATCGCTGCAAAACCGGACAAGGCAAACAAGATGTGAAAGAAGAGGGATGTCAACTTCATCATGGCACACTGCAATTGCATTGGTTCGAAACCTTTGAGTGTTCGTAAAAACTGCGATATTCCTACAAACAGCAGGGCATGAAGGCGTAATTACGATATATTTGCCGTGCTATCAGTGCATTCTATCATGTTTTTCATGTTGGAAAATAGTTCAAAATCCCAATTAATATTTAAAAAGCTTAATTTAATTAAATGTATGTAAAAATAGTACCGTATAAAAACGAAATACAAATAAATGTTAACGAAGGAGCTCTGAATGAAAAAAATATTGCAAACATAAATTAATTTTATACGATCATGAATAACCAGCTAAGTTGCATGTAAAGTGCATAAATTGTAAAATGTCGAGAATCCGATGAACATTGCCGGAATTCCTTTCTTTCTCAACAAGATAATCAGCACAAGTTTGAGGATTATTTCTCGTTGTTGATTGTACTAGTTCCCAGTAGTGAGGGAGAACATAAATGGTTACAAAATTTGAACATCTCAATGAATTTCCTTTTTGACATGTTTCTTTACAAACAAATTCTTCGTCTATCACCGCTTCAAATAATAATTTGTTTGTTGTCCATGACACTGTTTAGTTTCACCTTTGATGAGGTCATTGGGATCCGTCTGATTTTCTTAAATCTTTGCCCTTATCCTGGATCAGATTCGCAATCATAGGTTTATTGGTTAGAACGGCAAAGGGCTGCAAGAGGTCATCGTCATCGAGTACATCCTTCCCTCGTGGTTATCGTGTTGGGAAATAGTTTCAAACATCAATCAGACTTAGAAAAGTAAGATTAAATTGAGTTTATTCAAAATAACTCGATGAAAATACAAAATACCACAAAAATGCCAACGTGGGAGCCATGAGGTAAAAAAATGTGAATTGCCCTTTATAAATTCCAGTTACAAATGGAGGATTTCGCGGTTCTTCTCTTGGATAATTTTCACAGCCACAAAGAGGAATTTTTCTTGTGCTAGCCGCAGGACAGTCATACCATTATGGTTCGTGATGCTGCAATTAGCATAGCGTAGTGCAACGCCGTGTTGCCCCCGCCATCCTCCAGGTCCAGATTGCAGCAGCTGCTCTGCAATAGTTCCGTAAGGGCCTGAACGAACATTGTACGAACATTGATTCGTACAGGCGAGATGCAGAGGGCTATAGAAATCTTCGTTGCTACGCATTCCTTGATTCATAATAGGTTTATTGATTAGAAGACTTGCAGATGGTCATCGACTACATCCTGGCACGACTTCCCTTGTGGTTTTTGTGTTGGGAATAAATTCAAACCACCAATCAGAATATAAAAACAATGATTTAAATTAAGTTTATAATTATAATTATGTTTATCAAAAAATAACATGGTGAAAATACAAAATTCAACAAACACGTCAACCTGGGAGCTCAGAGCTAAAAAAATATCATTATCCCATTTACAAAAGATCTTCGTGCGATGAGTGAATTTCGCGGCATTTCTCTTTGATAATTTCCACAGGAAATCCGGAATGCGCAAATCGTACTTCCAATATGGACAGTGCAACGCTGTGTTGCCCAAGCCATTCTGCAGGTCTAGATTGCAGAAGCCGCTCAACAGTAGTTCTTTAAGGGCATGAACGCGTTGATTAAAATAAGCGAGTATTGGTCTGCTTGTTGTGATTCGTAATGTTTAATGATTAGAAGGGCAAAGGGCTGCAGGTCACCGTCATCGACTATATCCTTGCAGTCGATTTTCCTCGTGATTTTCGTGTTGGGAAATAGTTCAAAACACCAATCAGAGTCTAAAAACTAAGATTAAATTAAGTTTATTCAAAAATAACATGGTGAAAATACAAAATACAACAAAAATGTCAACGTGGGAGCTCTGAGCTAAAAATAATAATAATTGCACACTTTATAAATCCCAGTTACAAAAGGTCTTCGTACGATGAGTGGATTTCACGGCTCTTCTCTTTGATAATTTTCACAGCGGCAAAAAGAGATTTTTCCTGTGCCAGCCGCAGGACAGTCATACCGTTGTTGTTCTTGATACTGGAATCTGCGCCCTTGGTGAGGAGCAAATCCAAAATGCGCAAATCGTTCTTTCGGCATGCATAGTGCAACGCCGTGTTGCCCAAGCCATCCTGCAGGTCCAGATTGCAGGAGCCGCTCAACAGTAGTTCCTTAAGGGCATGAACGCGTTGATTCACACAGGCGAGATGCAGAGGGCTATAGAAAGCCTTATATGTCTGCAGGTTGCAGTCAGCACCTGCATCTAATAGTAGTCGCAGGATTTCGTTACGACCGAACTGTGCTGCTACATGTAGAGAAGTAAAGCCCTCAGCGTTACAGATGTTCACGTTTAGGCGAACGGGGGGTGCCCGAGTCGATGCAGATTTCACCTTTGTAGTCGCACAAAGAGGACAATCGCAGAGGGGATGACAATAAAAGGTCGATCTGCTTGCAAGCGAATTGCCACACTCCTTCGAAATCAATTCGGGGGAACCATTGTTGTTGTTTACATTGGGCGATAAGGGAATACCGAGATAGAAGCAGCTCAGAGGTAAATCGTTGTTTTCGATGGCTTTCAGCAGCAAATCGGCGCGTTTGAATTGCTCAAAGTTCTTCGGTCTCACACCATAGGCCGTCACATTCTCGGCATCTCCTACAAAATCACGCGCCTCGCAAATTTGCTGCACCCCTGCGCTCGTCTCAATGAAAACAAAATCCTCGTTGGCGTATAAGAAAGCTGTAATTAGCTTCTTCACTCCAGAACTGTGGGCAACATTTAAAGCTGTCTCATTCCGCTTATTCCTGATGCGTACATCCACATCACAATCCAAAAGAATTTTAACTATGTTCAAGTAACCCCATCTAGCGGCATGATGAAGAGCTGTTTCTCCCCAGGCATTGCAACGATTCACGTTTAGGATATTCGCTTGGTGTTCAGAGTAATATAATAAACCTTTCACACAATTCTCATGACCATTATTAACAGCTAAATGTAATGCTGTATTACCATCTGCATTCACCACGTTAATATCAGCACCCAGATGTAACAGCAACAATAGGGGGTTCAAATGCCCCCGCAGGGCTGTATAGTGAATAGGGTATGATCCTGAATAGTCCGCTAAATTACAAGGGATGTTTTTAAACAATAAAAAGTCGACAATCTGAGGAAATCCGTACATGCAGGCTATATGCAAGCAATTCCTTCCTTTCTCATCGACATAATCAGCGCATGTTTGCAGATTGTTCCTCGTTCGTGATAATACCTGTTCGCAATGATCACAGGAACATAGCGGATGGCACAAGCTCTCAACATCAGATTTAATTTCCATATCAACTTCTTCGTTTGCAAACAACTCCTTGAGTTCTTCAAGCTTACCATCACCGATTAAAGTTACAATTGTAACGTTGTTATCCATGTCACTGTTCAATTTCTCGAAGAGCGATCCACCTTTGATGAAATCAATGGCAGCCTCCAGAGTTGTTAACAAATACTCGCCCTCATCGGTGGTATCTACATGTGAGAACATAAACTGCTTAACGTAGGTCAGATTCGCAATCCAATTGTTGATATTCAGTTTAATGATTAAAAAAGCAAAGAGTTGCAAGAGGTCATCGGCATTGAGTATCTCCTGGCGTATATCACAATTTACAATAGTCGACTTCGCCAAAATATTGAACGTTGCTCGTAGACACTGAAGTTTGCCCAGCGTTGTAATATAATGATTGATTTTCTTCAGTTCGCATTTAGCTGCAGAGATAAGTTCCTGATATCTGGCTATGTCGAAGTGTTTCATCTGAATATCCTGCAGATTCCGCGTGATTTTGTTGAAATTCGAGTCTTGGTGTGATGTGAGTGCCCCAATGGCATTAAAAACGTGATTGTTGAGTGTATGCTGCATATAGGTCTCAGTAGCGACCTGCAGGTGGCGTTTCAGGAGGATGTCAGTGTCGATCTTCTCCTGCAAACGTGCGCATTCCAGTGGAACATAGAGGCAACTTCTGTACAGTCTGTCCACGCTGCATTTCAACTTGTCGAGGGTTTTCGCCCTCGCAAGTTCGTGCTGGGCGAGGTAAAGTTGACAACGATAGCTTATTTTTTGGAATACTTCCCGCCCATAGGTCTCAATCCAGAGGAAGTCGATACAGTCTCGCAGATTGCTGATATGATTGATCGGATTCGTCTGCGTGAAGTGCCGACTGAGTGGGAACTCGATACAGTAGACTTTATAGCGCAGATGGCGATGGTAAAACGTCTCGTTGAAAAGAATACGAATGGCGCTGAAGTAATCGTCGCGATCCTCGATCTCCAGCTTATTATCGCGTATGCGAATGACTAGATCGCTGAGTGTAGTGTAGTAGTCCGGCTTCGTGCTGCTCGGGACTAGAATATGGTTGTAGATCTCGGTCTTGGTGATCGGCGGCTGTGTGGTGCCACTACGCGGAATACATATGATCCAGTCCTTCCTGGAGGCGTTCTCCAGGTCGGCCTCGTGCTCCAGTAGCGCCTTGTAGAACGCATTGGCTTTGAGATCCTCATCGTAGTTGTTCATCTACAAGACGGATATTCAGTGCAGGCCATACTCGTTGGGAGCGCTTACCTTATCATTGTTTTGTCAGTGCTGTGATGAAGCGCAGAAGCCGTACGACGGGCGAGAGCTGATTGTCATAGAGCACTTGCTTGGTATGTGGTCGTGCAGACCGCGTACATATTGTTTGTTTACGAATTGAGAGATACTTTTCCACAAATCATATACTTTGACAAGAGCAGCAACGAGACGAACACGACGTCGGCCTCCCACCATGGGGAAACATGCGGCGAACATCGGTCAACACAGTCGAGCGTTGTCGAATTTTTACGATGTTAATGTTTGAAATTTGAAAATTTAACTGTACTCTGACACCTACAATTTTTATCACGAAATTCGAATGTATCGTCGAAGTTCATTTGATTAAAACAACTTTAAACATATATACTTGTATATCTAATATATATGAATGATGTGTGTGGTTATGTGTAAATCGGACTAAAATAAATATTTTAATCAAATCTCGATACAAATTTTCTGTTCGCGAAAATGTAAACGAAATCGTATTAGAAAAAGTATAAGCTAACAAGGAGAGTATCTGAATTGTCCGTCACGGAATGGAATGAAACTTTTTGTACGTGTAGTAGACATATAGGAATAATTTATGTTCATATATAGCTTCGGGACTTGAGAAGCGTCTAATTCTAAGCAGGAATTACAAATACCAGATTATTCTAATAATGTTGTTGAAAATAATGTGAATTCGTGAAATTTGAACGGCTTCAATGCCCTGAATATCTATTCTATAGACTTAGATGTGACATCATTAGAAGGAGCAATTTTTCATCTATATAATACATTTTAGAAGTATTTGTTACCCTTTGTGGTTTAGCCGGTAAATCACATTCTCCCATTATTTTATATTGTTTTTATTGTTCCAATAATCATTAATTTTGATAGGCATCTTCTTCTTCTTATGTTAAGCTGGTTAGCTTGTGTTTTACTGGCACTTCTTCTGGGATATTAATGTACAGCTATCGGACCATCTTTTTGGTAGCCTGCCGGTGTGACGCTTTCCTTGTGGTCTGCCCTCTTTCATCATTCGCGCGATTCTAGCGGTCTGCATTCTATCAATGTGGTCGTTTCACATCCTCCTACGATTTCTTGTCCATCGCACTATGTCTGATACATTGCACCTCTTTCTAATATCGCTGTTCCGTTTCTTGTCCCAGATAGTTAGTCCGCTTATAGCTCTTCGAGCGTGCATCTCTGTTGTTCTGAGTATGCGTTTGGTGAGGGCGGTGTCCGCTTTTGTTTCCGCGGCGTAGGTTAGAATAGGTCGTATGCAGGTATTATATATACGTGTTTTGCTGGCTATAGACATGTTCCGGTTCTACCATATAGAGTTCCGAAGGCATCCAGATAATCTCGCTGTTTCGTTGGCCTGTTGTCTGACGTCTTCTGCCAGGTTTCCCCAGCTAGAAATCCTTATTCGAAGGTAGTTGAACTGCGAGATTTGTTCAATGGTTGTGTTATTAATTTTGATAGGCCATTACCATTATATAGAGTTAGGAAGAATTTCGTTACAAAGAGCGAGTCTCCCCTTCGACAGAGACTTCAGAAATCTTTGTAGTCTTTTTGGGTTTAGCCGGAAAATCTGAATTTCCTAGCCATGATTTTGTAAATTTCGAACATTGATCAATTTTGAAGTAATTTGATAAATAGCGGATAAAAGTATTTTTCAGATCATGCAGAGAAAAAGCCCCGAATCTTTGACATATGATGCATATGTAAATTTGAACTTTGCCCATCCAAACTTTCCATCCTCTCTCTTCCGAACCACACCGTGCACGTGACAGGGTCACTTTTTCCGTCGCTCCCTTTCCTATGCAGTCAATATATTCCGGTCTCCTCCCCACAGTTTGTACTGCCTGGTACCCTGAATTATAGGCGATTCTCTTAATGCGGCTCTGCCTAATTTGCTCCTCCACTTCCCGGACTCTCACCCTCATTACCCCTTCTATCGATCCCGCATTCTCCCATACCTGCCTCACCGCCGTCTCCGATAACCCTCTCGCCTGATACATCCTTCTTCTCTCTCGCCCCATGCATTCTCCCTAGCACTCGATCCTGTCATCCAGACCTGCCTCACCAACCGCTCTTCTCCCATTCTCACTGGTCTTTCCTCATACCTTACGACTCTACATTTAGACTCCCATACTCCCATATCACCATCACTGGGATTCCCAGTTTCCTCCCCACAACTTGCCCTACTTTTCTTTCACTCTGATCCATGCGCGCCTTGCTTTCTGTTGTAACCATCGAGTGTGCTCTTCCCATGACCCTGTGTACTTGAAAAGAAACCCCAAGTATTTGAACACCTCTACTTTCTCGATGGCCTCTCCCAAATCTGGCCTCTGACAAATATTAGTTTTTGTTTAACATAAATTGGAATATAAAATATTTTAAAAAAAGTTTAAATATTAAGCAATATTTATACATTTATTTTAGATTACCCCTGGGGCTTATCTAAAATGTATGATCAGACATCCTTAGCAAAAACTATTCTTAAAATTAGAAAGAAAAAATCATTTGGCCCGATGTCAAATTTTCATGCAATGTAGCCCGACTATCAAAATATTTGCCATAGGGACATTTGTTTGATTCGTGATTTAGTCAACCACCAATGTAACCAATAATATAAACATATAAGCAAGCCCTATATAGTTTTCACAGAATTTACAAATTGTTCTTAAAAAAATAGATTTTTAAAAAGTTTTTTTTAATTCCCATAGTACTAACATCTATCAAAATAACTTTATTAAAAAATTCCCTCTTTTACGAGATAATGAAGATATCTGTATTCCCGACGTAGTTAATTGCAGGAATTCACATCTAGATGGCAATACATGTACTTAAACTTTTAAAAATCATATTAGAATTATGGCATACGGACTTCTAATTGTGCCGGAGATTTGTCCTCCCTGAGTAAACCATCCAATAAAATCAAATATGTGTAAAGCCACTCTGGATTCTATAAAATATTATCATTGAATATAAAATTATTAAAACATGCCCCCAAAAGAACTCATTTTCTGGCCAAACTAATTGAGATAATTAAATGTTCTCAACAGAAACTGTGAGAAAGAGAGTTCATTCATCGAATTACTGAATTAAGTCATTGCAGCCCTTGAAAGTTGATGAAATTTAGAAAATTGAACAAATTGCTATCAAAATTCTCATAAGAAGACTTCGTGTATGCTATTAATATTAAGTACATGAGATGTGCAGATATCATTGATCGAACCACTGACCCACCAAGTCATTAACTCTATTCAATACCCTTTCAATGGAATTAATCATATTAGAAATTAATTACTATTGAGACGAAATTATATTGATCTACATCCTCCGGAATTCGAACCTGAGATCTGCCAATTTGAGAATGCAAGTGTGACACACTAATGCAATTCCATCCTTAAAGCAGTGTTTCGACACTGAATGGTGGTGGTTTTTTCATTTAGTATACTAGGCACATTTGGAACATGTCCAGGGGCACCGGAATAGGTACCTCATAGGTATAAAAGGAAACCGCATTAGACGGAGAGGGGCCTTCTCGAAGGACAAATTTGACATACGTCAGAAACATCTGAAATAAACGGAAACATTAGGCATTAATTACCCACATACCAATTGGGGATAACCCTATTATGACATTATTGAGACCTACCTACTTTCCATTTTCACATTGGGATACTTGCCATATACAAATGTGAATAAAAATGTGATTCCCAGAATAGAAAGGAGGCTCCCACATATAAAGTGCCTAAACCCCCAAACTAAGCAGCCACTGACTAAACGTGAACTTATTAACACAATTTATGTCACCAATACAATTACAGTTACATGTATTTCACTTCAGGTGACCAGACGACCCATTTGCGGTATCTAATTGTCAGATAGTCGTGGGGATACCTGAAATATCAATAAATCTACAACCCATAACACTCCTATCCCACTTGTCCCTCTTCTCCTCGAATGGAATAGGGTCACTTTAATTTAACTAGGATCCGTTTTAGTAGAGTTCATTTTAGCAATAATGCTTTAATGCGATGAGACAGAATGTAAAACAATTACATAGCCATGTTCGGACATGCAATGATTTGTCCAATTATCGGATTGGAATAATAGGGTAATTATTGCAATCCGATGATGCACAAACTTTGAATGTCAATATAAATTAATCGGTACATGAATTCTAAGAATCGTTTAGGGTGTAAATTTATAAATTAATTTAAAAATGACTATTATAAAGTGATAACGCTGTCGATGAAAAATAACAAACGCATCGAAAAAGATAATAAATATTTTATATACAAACTGTAATAATATTTACAAAATATATCTAAGAACAAAATGAGCAAACGTGAGTAAATCACAATTAACTCAAAGACGCTGGTCTAGCACCACGAGAAATCAGTTGTACATATTCACAAATTAATTTGCTGGCATGCCTGCCAAAAATTTACATAATTCCTTATAATAATAATAAATCTTAAATCCAATGACTGAGTACTACTATACCTAGTAAATAAGTCTTCGTTTAGTTATTTACAACAGACAAATATGCACATGTCATTTTGTCTCGTACTTTCTTGTAAATTTGTACTCTAACTAATGAGTGTTCATTAATTGGTATCCAATAGGCGATAAATCACATTCAAGTTAAGTTTGGCACATAGATTGGAGGCGACATGGTAGCTCACACCTCCTGTGTTCGGATAGCATCTCCTGCGTTTGGATGGCACACTAATGCTGCAGTGGAGACGGCACTTTATTCGTCCTTTTTCTTGCGCAGCTTACCCTCGCGCTGTATTGTCCGACTGACGTTCTCGACGCTCTCGGCCACCGCCGGCGAATCCTCCAGGATGTTCGACAAGGTCATGATGTAGCTGCACGCAATACGCAGCACGCTCAACTTGGAGAGCTTTTGCGTGTGGGAGTAGGCGGGGACAGCATGCCGCAGTGTGTCGAAGGCGGCGCTAATCGTATGCACACGCGTGCGTTCGCGCGCATTCGCTTCGATGCGACGCTCCCGCGTCATATTCTTATAGTTACGCTGCTCCTTGCGCTGCTGTTGCGCGGCTGGCGATTCGTCAGCCGTCATTGTAGGCGTGGCGTTGGGCAGCGCGGTAGGCGTCGCGACGCATAACTCCTCCTCAATTTCACGCAATTTGGGAAATTGCGCCGCCGACGCGTCCAGCGCCTCGTCCGTCTCGCCCGGCGACGCCGCATGATCCGGATGGATTGGGATGCGTATAGCAGGCGGGGGTGGCGCGATGCAGGCGCGTACAACTTGCGGGGGCGGCGAAGGTGGGCGGAAGTACTGGCGCGGTGGTGCCGAAACGATCGTCGATGTGGACGCATGCGAAATTGACGGGCATGTTAAATCTGTGACATTTGCCGTCGTCGTCGTCGAAGACGGTGATATGCATTTCGGCGGCGTTAGGCTCCACGGGCGAAAAGGCGTCGCGTCCTCGGCGCGAATACAAGCGCGCTTCTTCAGCGGACCGTCGTGGAGGCGGCGCGGTTCGGTGAGCTTGCGCTTGGAGCGGCACGCGATCGCCTCAACTTTCACCTCCACCGAATCTTCGCTGCTGTCAGTCGGCGAGTGCGGGCTGCTCTCAATCAGATTCATTGCGATACCAGCTACAAATTCGATTAAACACACATTAATTACTGGTCGAGCGTAAGCGCACCGATAAACAATGCACCAAGAAAGCGCAAACGAAATTACGTCCTCAATATATTCGCATGCATGATTATACTTGAGATTAGATCAGTAATATCTGAGATTAGTCACTTTTAATTAACATTCAAAATGTTGTTAAAACAGCATGCAATAACTTGCGACTTTTGTAATTACTCAAATCTGTTTAAAACTAATAAAATTAAATATGTTTTCTTAACTTTTAAACTTTAGTTTCCACTTTTGAAATGCAATAAAAACAAACAACTTTTCAACGCAGTAAGTAGTCTTAAGTGAATTAAAGTTTTTGAAGGGATGAATGAAAACGCACTGATAAAATTATATTTAACTTTAAAAAGTGTTTTTAAAGAAATTAGTAATAATTACCTAGAAAGGTGTTTCTGTTATTTCCATTCGTCATAATAATCCAGGTCTTCGTTGGTATCAAACTGTTGGTAACAAAACACGAGTAAACTAACTGCACGCAGGAAAAAGAGTTTGTTCGCACTGCGATGATGCACACGGAGGGTAAGAACGTCTTCAGGCGATGCGTGAGGCACGCGATGCGGATGCGTTCTGACGCCAGCGTGGTCGACAAGTCCTCGAGTTCACATCGCGACTGGCCAGCGCCAGTGCAGCGGGGGCAACAATACGAACCCGCGCACGGGCGGTCGCTATGAATATTTGTGTGAGTATGTATGTGTGTATGTGTGTTGTCGCGCCGTCCTGGCCGTTCTCAGAGCTGTGAAAACTACGGCTGTTTAGTGTTTCAGCATCGGCATGTGTATGTGATGTATATACATGTTATGCGTAAATGCATACTTGGCCATGTGCGTAGACATAGGTATGTTTATGTGCACATGTGTTCGTGTATATGTTAGTACGCATATATCTGCGTGCGTATGTGTTTGTGTTCATGCATGTGTGTGTTTGTGTGTGCCTGTGTGGGTCGAAAACTGTGCAGCAAGTGCACCAGAAGAGGACGGCCCGTGATGCTGTCGGATGGACGAAGTGATGTACACGCACACATACATGCGCATTCCCCACACATGCGCACGCTCGTCCGCATGCACATGCATACACACACACACACACACACACACGCTGGCCACGGAGACGTGTGGAGGAGACGGAGGAGCTGGTGGCGCCGAGTCGGACTGGCGCCTGTCTAGTCGCGCCGGACGGTCGCCGTGGAGAGGATGCGACCCGAGCGACACCCGCCCACACCGCGCCCGGTCGCTCCGTCCCGTCGCGCCACGCCGCTGGTGTGAAGAATGCGGCCAGCGCTGGGCACAGGTGCCATACAATACGCCACCCGCCGACACTCTCTCGCCGCCCATCGCTTTTACGCATCTGCATTTTTTCGAATGCTCATCCCGACACTTTCCAGCGCAACAGCGGGACCCTTTCGTCATCGGTAAATTGCTGATACCCGTTGAGGCTGATGGTGTAGCAAGTGTGTGTACTGGGAAAACCATTGCTATGCCAATTGCCGATAAGCGACCATAATACATATTCTTAAGTTGTAATGAATCCCAGTTTCAGACAGTTTTGGTAATACCAGACGATGGTAGAACGCTGAAAACAAGGCCATATATCATATTTCCGGTATTACTGCAAGTCAGGCATTGGGGCCATTATTCCGTGGGTAATTATTTAAAAGAAACCTTTTCATTGATCCCCTTTCTTGTTCCATGAGTAGATAGGGAAAAGTGGTTCATTCCTGAACAACACACTCCGAATCAATAACAATCTAACGGTAATCAGGAATAGACGTTTAAAAATTAGTTATCAGTTTTAACATCAATTCTGTTTAAACCATCTTTTTTAAATTTCTCACGTGCTGGCCCCATGGCGGTGTCTAAATGCAATTTCCAAGCTCCGCTCCCACCGACTGAGACCTCGGTCAGTAAAGTCGGTTCCCATAGGACCATAGGTCCCCTAGGACTTTGGTAAATTTCGAGGGACCCCCTCTGTGAGACGTGGGCGAATTTATTTAAGGGGCAGACACAATATCAATAATGGACAATATAAATAATAAACTTCAGACTTAGTAATAAACTTAGACAAACTTCAAAATTTATTTCTATACAGACAAAATTATATTTAAAATAAAACTTCCCAAAGAAATTAGATACTAAACTGTGACACTGATGTTATTTTCGTTGCTTCCAGTCTTTTGAGTCGAGTGGTCCGAGTTTACTTTCACCATTTAATATTTCTTACTATCAAAAGTGTACCACGTCATACCAAATGATTGAATAATTGTAAGACGCATTTCATTACCACTTTTATCCCACACTCCCTGCAAATTATCGAAAAATAAAAAATAAATCTTCTGAACGAAGGTTTCACTATCATGAATTACAACAAAATCTTCCAATATTTTTCTTCTTCATCTATGCCGCTACAGCCTGCTAACGAGCCTCGGCCTCCCCAGCATTTTCCTCCATTTCTTCTCCCAATCCTGGCGCACCCCATCCCCTCCACAGTGTTACTACTACAAATTGCATCTTGTCAGTCAAACAACTACTTTAAGTGTTGTAGAATTACAAGAAAATACAAAATTGCATTAAATTTAATTTGAATCGTATATAACATTCATGCAAACTGAGGAACGAAAAACCTAATTCGACAGTTTACAACATATTTATATTTTAAAATTTATTGCACAGTGGCTGTAATTGAACATGGTTGTCAAAACTCCTATCAAACTTGGCGCATTTCTACAAATGTTTGGCAGGTTTTTGTTTAAAAGTGTACGTCCAGGGCCGGGCATACGCTGGGCAAGTTCAAGTGCCTATTGATACGCAGGCTAATGCACTTTCGTACGCATTTTCGCAGAAACTGCTCAAGGTACTTGAAAACGTTGCGGGCGGTGTAGGCAGCGATAATTACTTTTATTTACAATTTCGAGGAACACTTCAGGCGGAGGTGTTGCGCGGCGAAGCGCAATCGGCGCGCCGTTTTCGAGTGCCATCGGTGCTATTACGGCTGCATCGAAGTCAATTTGCATTTTATGCGACGCACGGATTTCATTGTGAATTTTCGGTGCGAGCCACTTGAGCTCACTATTGTCCGGCGCACCCCTGTGGTGATCCACTTGAGATGACAATTGTCGGACGCACGTTAAGCGGGTGCGGCTTAGAGCCGGACACCCAGTGGCATAATTTTAAGCTGTCTTAAGCCCAGACGACCGTTCGACTGCATTCGTGAAAGTACCTCGGCGAAGGTGTCGGGGTAGAACACATCGAGGAATAAAATATTTGCTTCTTTTTTTAAGGGTCAATCATGTGGTACCTTAAATGTGGTACCTTTTGATTGACAATTTGTTGAATCAGTAAGAAGATGTGATAGACAACAGAACGTAACCTGATTACAGTACATTTATGGTGTATCTTTCAGTTGTTACAGGAATTTTCAAGTTCTGTTCTCATACTTTCAGAAGTTCCTCCTGCAATTGGGATTTCTAAGAATCATTCTATTGTTCCGAGAAACAGACCAGTAGTTTTTCGTTCCAGATAGATCACATAAATCATGTTTTATTTTACTTAAAGTGTTATTATGTGACGGAATCTACACATTAGGCACATTAAGCGCGTGCGTACTATCTAAAGAATCAACGGCATAGATTCCACAGGTCTAGAAAGAGCTCCTCAATAGACCACACATTCATGCAGAAACGCTGGAATCCTCTCTAGGCCCAAGTGACCCACAAGCTTCGATAATTTCGAGGTACCAATAAACAATTTTGATTCCCTCCCCCCATATATAAGGTGGTAGCCATACATAATGTGACAAGTGGCACTAGACGACCTTAATCCGCACTCATAGTATAAAGTGTTTGCTTGGAAAATTCCAACTCTGCTAATAGCCCGAAATGCGACCCGTAAGTTGTAAAGAATCCCGGTTTTGGGTACACCCAATTTTGTAAGCTCGGATCATTTTGGGGATACCAGATGATGGCAGATTGAAGAAAACACGGTCATTCCGTCATATATTCGGTGTCACTGCACAATTCACGCAAAGGGGGCATTATTCCGTTGAGGGTAACATGGTACATGATGATATGTTCATAAAATGGTTACTGTCTTAAGTCCTGACAAGTACCTCGGCGAAGTTGTCAGAGTAGAACCACATAACCAGGAATAAAAGATTTGCATATTTTTTAAGATAAATTGTGCAGTACCATAAACATGGTATCTGAAGATTGACGAATGGTTGAATTTCTGTTCAAATCTGTTTTTCTCAACGTGGGCTCCACGCTTCACAGGTAGACAATTTGTTTGTTAAAGGGGACAATCCGACATTGAACTCCACACGAGTTTAACCAACTTTATTAAATTACCATGCGGCACGCGGACCTATTCAATTGTTTTGTGCCAGTCCAGGTTTTTTACCCTACCACCCGATATATACCACCCATTACGTTTGGTGACCCCTCTTAGGCCACCAAACGTAATGTGCCTAATTGGGTTTTTAACGGCATTAATCCACCACTGATGGTATTCTTCTTTAAAGCAAATCACGTAAATATGGTGTCTTAACCTGGAAAATGTAGTATCAACAACAATGCACATATTTCTTCCTCTTTATTCCAAATCGGTAAAAATCAGGGCCTAGGGAGACGCGAACACACACGAGGGATTCCCCCTTGAATACGTAGGTGTAATGTCACGACATTTCAATATCACAAAAATTGAAAGATACGTTTTTTCAACCCGTGGCGGGGGTGGAGTGTCGAGAAAATAGGTAATAAACAATTAAAACTCCCAATGCCAATGTGACAAATCCCACAGAAAAGCGAAAAGTTTTATAAAACACTATGCAAACTGATAATTATGCATCTTGCCTTGTGAGAAAATAGCGCCAAATGGTGAATTTCCAAACGAATGGTACAAAATCAGTATGGCAATTAATCATACGCTGTGCACTTTCCTTGAGCGCTGGCGTGTGTAAACATTTGCGCGACTCAGCAGGAAAAACATCTGGTGCGGCCAGTCGCGGCTTGGCGTTTATTGCCGCCGCGACGCAACGCGGCGGTTCCCGCGCGCAATCCGTCTAATTATTTCATACCTTTCGCGGACGACGACGACATGCGATTGAGAATCGTGGGGCTCGCACATGGCCCGGCGAACGACTGGCGTAAGAAGTGCGCGCAATAAGGTGTAATAATCGCGATAAATCAATGCATGCGCCAGGTTTTCGATCGATTGCATGGATGTTGCATCGTTTGTATGTAGCGCTTGTATACATACTTGCACATGCATATACATGCAAGCATGATCTGAATGCGTACACGCATATTTGCTTGTCGATGTTTGTGCGTCTGTATTTGCCGGCCGAGATGCGATCGGTCGCGATGCGGCCGCGCTACCGCTCTCCGCGGCGCTGGTAAATCAGTGACCGTGTCCGTATGGCGCCAGAGTCACGCCATAAATAATACCGCACACGCATGCACATGTGCACATACATATGCGTGAGTGCACGGCTTTCGGCCGCACGCACGCACACACATGCATGAGACGTGCTGCCCTGCCGCTGGCACCGGCTCCTCGAGAGCGCGCGCCGCTCCTGCTCGCGGGCACGCAGGAATGCCGAACGCCTCTCTGTGGTGCATGCGCCACATGCGAGCGGCGGCGATTCGACGCGCCTGCAACGCGGCTCCGCAACAAAAACCTTTCCGCATCCCGCTGCAAAGCGCCCGAAAAAAAAAGAAACGAATCTACAGTGCCAACCAACTGCAGAGAACGCGCGAAAAGCGTACGAAGTGTGAGTCCTATTATCGGTTGACAAGACAACGTTTTCTGCGCTTTCTTATTGTTTTTCTGGTACCTCTTTTCAACTCTTCTCTTTTTGAAAGAGTAGACATGGTCCCAATTGGATGATAGCCCATTTCTGCACTTTTAATAAACAATTACACATTATTAGCATACATGTAATTCATGTTAGCGGCTTACCTTCAAAGAATAAGCATTAGGATTCCTATCCATATTGTCTTTAGTCCTAGAGCTAGCAACGCTTTTTTTTTCTATAACACTGCAAATCGTAAAGTTTTAATTTTTGATAGTCATATATCAGTTTGATGGTATTCCATTTTCTAAAGGAAATTACGAATGATTCAGTCCCCCAACCGTAGATGTAATCACTATTTGGTTTCTTTGATCTAAAAGCATACTCATCAGAATGTTGAACACTGCAAATGGTCGTGATTACACTTTAAGGGGGTCGCCACACTGCCGACTTCGGCTTCGTGCTTCTATGACTATCCTTGTCTGGCGAATATACTTATAAGGAGTTGAAGCAACTCAAAGAAGCATCCTATCTCCTTTTAATACATGAACCAGACAAAGGAAATCACGATGCGAAGCGAGGCGCAATCGGACGGACGCCTTAGAGTCACCTTAGTCTATAAGTCTACGACTATTTAAACAAAAATGCAATCCTGTTAGTGGTTTATTTTGAAGGTATTCCATTCTTTGATATAGAAAAAAAAAGTCCCTAATTGCGTCATTCCGTCAGTTCTTTGTTTCATTGATCAACGAAAATGCAATACTGTTAGTGGTTTATTTTGAAGGTATTCCTTGATCTAGAAAAAATGTCCCTAATTGCGACATTCCGTCAGTTCTTTGTTTCATTGATCTGGAAACAAAGGCATCCGAATGTTGCATAGTTCTGTTTCCTCCGACAATACTAATTGCAAGTCACCTTTTTGTGAACGTAGAAATGATAATGGCATATCTTCAATTTGTTGGTATTTCCTGAACGCGGAACAAATTCTTCAAAATGCTAAACAGTTTAAATGTCCCTGAAGAGGTTGAAATCAGTGTCTCTAAATGACAATTTAGGTGAACCACACCCTTATTCACGTTTTGAAACACTTACTATATGTTTTCATAGGTCGACTCGTCAAAAAATACCTAGAAACGATTACATCTTTCTTTTGTATGGAGATCAAAATGAACAAAATCTGCAGGTTCCTAAACCTCCTGACCTAAAGCCGAATCAAGAAAACAAATGCCAGCTAGGTTCCAGCGCACATCTGTAAATATGCGGTTTTTCGGCTCCCCCTCAAAACATGCAATTAATCGAGGCGATAATCAACGACTATTAAAACAAGATGCGTTTGCAACGTGGAGACAGGTGTGCAACCGTAGCGTCCGTGTGTCTTCATCGTCAAAAAAGGAACCGACAAAACACGCGCTCTGGAGACAAAGACAAGATGTGCGCCACACTGCCACGTCCGACTCACCAACTCGGCAAACTGATGCACACACGCAACATTCGCCCGAAAGAAGCAAACGTCAAGATAGTCAAGCGATCGAAATTGTTGCGGGCATCCACCTGTTACGCGCCCGACCGGTGGTTGCGCTAAGAGCAGGTAGGCATGCATAATCGACATGCCTCACGGCGGCCCGGTGTGGAAATGTGGAACAATAATCGGCGCGCACCCGACGACGACGACGCG
>WSZQ02122220.1:4670-46090 GCA_019419845.2 Weissflogia rhopalogaster
ATAAGGGGCTGACGCATTTCGTAAAATTTTCATAGAATTTTGCATCGCATTTGTATAAAATGTGTTTACAATTAGTTCATATAGATACAATCTATATGATAATTGTTCATGACGTTTATGCCATGGAATCTCTGAATATCTACGTCAATTCCTCATGGGCGTGTTACAAAATGGTGGATTACATAAAAACGCAATTAGAAAATTGTCCTACAGCAATTAACAGTGGCACAGTAGAGTAATTATTACTTGGAACAATGACTTATTACTGACGTTATAAAGTAATTGTTACTGCATTTAAACAGTAAAAAATATCATAATTACTGAGTGTCTTTGCACAAAGGTAATAAAGGTAGAATAACAAAGGGAGAATTTTGATTTTCCGCCTAAGATATGGATGAAACTTTTTATATGTGTTGTACATTTATTGACATAATTTCTGTCAAGTTGTGAGCCGTTTTCCCAGGAACATTTTCAACGTTTTGTAACAAATTTATTAAGGATTTATTGTTTTAAGAGTGAACTTCTTTATATAGGACTCGTGGCGAAGTTGTGGGCGCATTAGTTTTGCTCAAATCGGTTGGTTTAAGTTTTGACCATGTATTCTAATTTTTTTTTTTTTGACAATTATAAAATTTATTATATTACAGCCCGTCCGGGTGGCTTAGTAGGTTCGAGTCCTCGGGGCGAGCACCACACAGTGTGATTATTATTCACATATCACTTCACACATTCGCCCACCCACAAACACACACTACTTCAACAATCAACTTCAAACATTAAGACTTCACACACCAATCTACAGACATCTGTAACTCATTAGAAGAACTACAATCAACAACAACATACACCAACAATTCACACCAACTACTTTGCACTTACTGCAATATGTGTACCATAGTCAATTTGTGACAAAATTTTGAATTATTTTTTGGCCAACTGCTCCAAACGGTCAACTGCTCAAAATGCTCAAAATTATATTTCAATACATCTATTACACTTTTCATCTAAATCTAAGACGGACAATTGAGACACTCCCCTTGTAGATAGCACTAGTTGCCGGAAATTTAACTTGTATCAAGATTAATTTCATCTAGATATCTATACTCGAAAAAAGTAGTTTTCAGTTTAAAAATTCTTCAATTAAATTAGGGTCAACAAATTAAAATTAGGCCAATAAATATTTTAAAGTTAACATGTCACCCTTTATAAGATTAGGTTAATGATCGAATCTTATAATATTAAACAAAGGCCAAAAATTAAATTTACGGACATACCTTACTAACGTAGTGTTAGCACCCCCGACGTTCGTCACACAGGAATCTCTCGATTCGCCAGAAGACTATTCAGCCATGCGCCAAGTGAAAATACGTCGTAGATCGACAATCCGTTGCTGATATTTGTATTTTCCGGTGAATCCAAGATGGCGGCCGGGGGTTGTGGCAGTGTGCCAAATGAAAAAGAGCCCCCAGCATGAGACGACAGCGTCATTAGATTCCTACTGTTTGTGCTGATTACGTGCGCCGGCAAATTACAGGCAACTCATTGATGCTGATTTGCCGAATTGGCGGCATATTTGCGCCAGCCGGCAAAGAAACGTCGTGTACCAATTGGACGTGCAATTTCGAAAATTAGTCACGTGCAGAAACCACACCAGGGCGAAAATTAACGCCAAATATAAGATCTTAGGAGAACCGACGGCACAACAAATATTTATAGATTGCGATGTGCAAATTATCTTTGTTTCGCATGATTTTCCTAGTAATCATTGGGATTCATACACAAAGTGTTATTCCGTATTTTCACGTTGAGATCAATTCATTCCTTGAAATAGTTTAGTATACTACCTTCCTGGAAAGATAGTCTACTCATTTATTAAGAGTCAATAAAAATATATTTACAGGAGAGGGTCTCAATGGAACGTCATGTAATTGATTGAAAAAATTTGTACGTGTAGTCCATTTATAAAAATAATTTGTGTTAACGGGATATTTCGCCAATTTGTGTTGTTTGCCCAAAAAAAATATTATAAGCAGTATACCCAAAGTTTGGTATGCATAGCTTTAACAGTAATATTCACCGAATGGGTATCGTGGCATAGTCATGACCGCGCCAAGGTTGGTCAACATGCAGGCGTTAAAGCAATATATATCAAATTGAATTTTTTTGGGCAAACAGCTCAAAACGGCCAAAATTTCATTAACCCAAATTATTTCTATATATGTACTGTACGTATAAACATTTTTTCAATTCCGTGCCGAACAATTAAGACACTCTCCTGGTTAGAATATTCAAAAGATATTTGTAATAGGTATTAAGTATTTTTAATAATTTAAAAATTAAATAATTGTGTTGCTTAATATATATTTTCCATTATTGTGGCAGTTAGGAAAAGTCAAAGGAATTTTTCATATTTGCATATTGAATTTTCAGTGGCATTTTCGTATTCTTTGGTATATTCTAATGCACCGGGTATTTTTGGCAACTTATAGAACTTTAATGTATGCAACTTGTTTGCCACGAATGTATCAAAGGTCATCTATAGTCGCATAGCAAGTGAAACTTTAGCGACGTCATCACGATATCAATAAACAGGCAACCATCTTGTGATATTCGTTCTATATTTCGCCGCAGTTGTGTTACATGGCATTTCTCGTTGTTATATTCTGCGATAATTCAAATCAGCGACACCGCCCACGCCTTCTCCGGCTAACAGTAACCACAACGTATAATTAACATCATTATTCATCGCTTTGTAATTTCCTGATTTTACTTTAAAAGTACTTCAAATCTACATTTAAAATCTACAAATCTTCAGGTTGCGTGCGGGCGGCCCATTAGCTCAGTTGGTTAGAGCGTCGTGCTAATAACGCGAAGGTCGCGGGTTCGATCCCCTCATGGGCCAAGCTTTTTCTTCTCCCTTTTACAACTTTTAGTTTTTAGCTTATTAAATTTTAATTATTGGAGACATGGATTTTTTCAAATCTGTTGTTGTAAAAAATGATAAACTATCATTTTCCGGTGTTCAATTATTTGAAAAATATGTTTTGATAACTTCTCACATTGTTCATTCTTTATCAGATCTTAAGAATGTCGATAAGGTTAAAGACCCACGTATCTGGGCGATTAAACAATGCGATGATAAGGGTTATATTTATTTTGAAACAAAGGAAGTTTTTTTGATTGGTAATCTATTTAATTCTCATATTAAAAACATAGTTAGTCATTGTTTCAATGATCTCTATGATTATACGAAGAATATCGTAGATATACAGGATTTATTTACAATCCACGTTCTTTGTTTCGATCCATGCGAAACTGTTGAAGGGTTAAGGCAATTATGGTTGAGTAAGATAGCAGAGATATGTCATGAGGGCGACTTGCGCATTGGAGACGAAATTTTTATTAGAGCTGCGCCTTTCGGTAGTCGTCAATTGATTGGCTCATATTCACAAGGTATTGTCAGTAATTGTGTTGGTGGTGTCCTGATTACTGATTGTCCCACAGTTATCGGTGGTGAAGGTGGTTTTGTTATAAAAAAAGATGGGTAAGTAAATGAATACCAATTTATTTTGTGAATTCGTATTGTAAATACTTTAATAACCTCAGTATTTGTACATATTTTATACCTTACAAGGAGAGTGTCGCAATTGTCCGTCATGGAATTAAATGAAAATGTTTGTAGTTGTAGCTCACTTATAGAAATAATCGGTGTACTAGCTATCGTAGTCATTAGCATGCCAAGGTCGGTCAACATGCAGCAATCTTTGAATTTTTTTAAGCAAACTACTCAAAATTGGGAAAAATCCTGTTAACACAAATTATTTCTATATATGTACTACACGTACAAAAATTTCATTCAATTCCGTGTAGGACACTTGAGACACTATCCTTGTTAATCAAAGGTAACTTAGTCGAATAATTTATCCCCCTTGAACGTTATATTAAGCACATTTCTATGTTTTATATTCTATATGATGATGCTATTCTATATTCATATATTTTCGTGTTCTGGGGTCTTTTCAGATGACCCCTAACAATCTATTTTAAAACTATTGATTGATTCTAATTTTGAAACCAACATGGAACATAAATCGAGCCACGAATATTTGTAGATTCCGATTTATTATGTTTAGGTATATTAGGTTAAATAAAATATACTTAGGATGATTAAACCTTAAAGCAACTTATTATAAGCTAATCTTAATGGCATGCTCTAAATGTTAACATATTTTTAATAATATCATGTGTAGACTGTATGACTATGTTGGCTGATTCATTTCCTTGTTTAACATATTTGCAGGAATATCCCGTTGGGCGTTGTCGTTTCGTCGATGGCAGGATGGCGTGGTGAGAGCATCGGTCTCACAATCGCTATAACTTTCAACGGACTTTTTTGTAATTGCTGCGAACGGATAAAGTGTAAATATGTGGAAGCCTTATCGTCTGGAGCATTATCATATCAAAGTACACTCGATTCTTAACAGCTCTGATTTTATATGTCTGAGTGTATATGACTACATTTTTTTAAATATTCTAGATAACCTAAACTCATTAGTTTATATAAAGAGCGGTTATAGTTGGGGAACAGGCATCTGCGTTGATAAAGACCAGGGTCTGTTCATTACAAATGCGCATGTGATCACGCGCACTCCGATTACAGTGTTATCAGGAAATGCAAATACGCAAGCTCATGTTCTCTTCCAAGCATCACCAGGACAGCCGTATGACCTTGCAGTCCTGAAATGTGATGATTTAAGTGCCTTTAATCACTTGAAATCTGCGGTTTTTAGTAAACATAGTTTGGCAGTTGGTACGTCAATCGCTCACATATTTTATATATAGGTTATATTTATACAATCTGAGGTTACCTAGGAGATGCAGTTTTTACTCTCGGTTTCCCGCTTTTTTCGCACGGAAAGAATATGGTGGCGACTATGACCAAGGGACATGTGTCTCTGTTGAAGAATGATTTGATTATGACCACGTGTGCAGTTCTTCCCGGGGCAAGTGGAGGTGCCCTATGTGATATGAATGGGGATTTGGTGGGGATTATCACGTGCAATATTATCAATACTGAAGAGGGACGCAGTTATCCACGTGTGAATATGAATATTCCAGCACAACGAATCGAATCTATTCTTCGAAGATTTATGAAAAATGACGGTAGATATTTATATGAAACAATAGCAAAAAAATAAACCAAATATTTAATCGTGAATTACTAGATTTGATCCGACTTTTAATTCTGGCAATGGAAGAACTAATTTTATACCATTAATGTTCATATAATTTTAGATATCAATATCCTGAAGGAATTATCATTGGATGAAGAGCGAAAAGCGGACTGGATGATCAGCAAACTTTGAAATACATTATGTACATATAGTTCATATGCAACGAGGTGACCTTGAATTAATAGAATGACGTGCCAAGAATGTTGCAACATTTGGCACGAAGCCAACTGCAACTGTTCGCTTTTATAATAAACGCATTTCTACTTTTTCTAGTTTTATTATTTATGCATTTCTACTACTTTATTCTCTCATTATACTCATGGTATGTAGTATCAGTAATGAGTATATTATATGGGCAGCTATATGGGTGCCTGTAAATGACTTTGATTGAAATTGAAGGAGATGCTAAAACTATGAAATATACCTTACATCCCCACCCAGCCTTTGCGCCGTTGATTAGATATCATTGTTAACTCAAAAAATGCAATAATTTACTTTATATAAATTTCGCGCCATTGCAACTTACATGAGTCTACACAATACAAGGTCATGAATTGTACCTGTAATTATCCAAATACTTGCTTTTGCGACGACAAAAATAATCAGTTAATAGCGAAATTTACATACGTACAACGAAATCATTCCGGATTTTTCGAATAGGTAATTACTGTTTGTTTAAACCCTCCGTGAGCTCAATACTCATATTCAGTGGTACTATGAGAAAGGTATTTTTTCTGTTTCATCCAATTGCATAATATTACTGTTTATATCACCGGATTTTGTTTGACATGTTGCTTTGCCATGTTGTTATAGTATATCTAGCTTATCAAGCACTCTATAAATACGTGTTTTAATAATACAACAGTGGTGTTACATATATAGAACAGAAATACGTGTACTTCGAATACAGAAAATACGTTAAAGCTTGGGATAAATGTTAGATTCTGATGATGAAAAACCTTTATTAAAACATCCTCTTGAAGTTGGAGACAATTTTAACCTCAATATCTATCAAGTAAGTCTTGTAAGGTTATGTTTCATTGCATTCATTATCACTAGTCAATATTCCACCTTTCCAACTATTTACTTTCGTAAATATGTTTCTGTTAGCGTTGAGATATAGGGTAAAAAATTGCGATAATGTCACGTGAAATTGATAAATTTCATGTTTTTAATTGATTCATTCAATTAATTTGATAATTGAAGTTTGGGGTGCAGCCATAGATACATGTTATAGCTCTGAAGTGTATTGAATTTTTTGCAATGAAAACAACTTATAGTGCATTGTGAAGGGGCTTGGTGGGAGTAGAAGCCAGAATTATCGATGTGTAGTCGCAGCAGTTTGTGAAACATACTATTGCAAGCCTCTCTGGTTTCGCTGCGCAAATGCATAAATATATATATCTACTCTATTACTCTATATTATAATAATATAATCTATACACAACTATACAAGAAGGTATGATTTTTATAGGACAATGATTGTATAATATCGTATAAATCTCTTCCTGAAAGTTTGAAGGTTATACTTGGTTTCTTTCTTTACAGTTACACCCGGATCAACGCATAATACCCGAGATGTTCTGCTGCAAACTCTACGCGACATTGTGGAAATGTTGGAGGATTCGCTGCAGGCATTATATGATTGCAATATTTGGCGTTCTTGTTCCTATCGTTCTCTATGGCTTGTTGACTTGGGGCCGAAACAAGATTGGACACATCAGCAAGGAGTACGTTAATACAACAACATATGTGAAACCGATGACTGAAAATGAGCTATACGAACATTACAAAGTTGATGTTTCTGAAACTTATTTACTTTATGCACCAGCTTCGAAGTTTACTTATGATTTGATGCGTGAAGTGCAAAGGAAGATGGATATTTTAAACGAGAGTAGGTTTATAGTGCTGAAGACTTTAAGTAGGTCGGATTGTAATTGGCTTTGGTTGTACAGAATTTCTAGATTTTCACACTGACATTGAATTGCTAGCATTCTACAATCAAAATCTAACTGGGGACTCAGTATATGCTGTGGTTTTTGATAATCTTAGTGGTGATAACGTGCCTGAGAAATTGCATTACAGTATTAGGAACTACGAAAAGAATTTGGATTGGCAGACTGATGAAATGTTTAACATTTTTAATTCGAAGTATATGCCTGATACAGGTAAGACTAAGTCTTACTTTCATGCAATAATTTTACATCTGAATGATTTCATTTCAGGATCAGAGAAATATTTTCATAAAGCGTTTATAAATTTACAACTGGCGATTGATAAAGCGTTCCTCGCACTTCGCTTTGGAAAAGACGTGGAGGTGGAGTTCTCAACGCAAGAGTTTCCCTATCCTCCACATACAAACGATGTTGGCCTCATAGAGATTTTTATGACCTTACTACCTTTGGTGACTCTCTTCGGCACGGTTTTCATTTTTCCGGGCACGCTAAAACGTATGATGGAAGAGAAAGAATCTGGAATTAAGGAACTGATGAAGATGATGGGCTTGCCTCCAAGTATTATGTACATGGGGTGGTTTATTGATGCGATGTGTCCGGTTATAATCTCTGTAATTGCATGCACCGTGCTGATCAAGTCACCATGGGGCGCTGAATTTGCGCCGATTGAGTATACCGATGGATGGATCTACGGCATCTTCTTGTTGTTTTATTTCAGTTCGTGTGTGGCCTTCTGTCTAACAGTGGCATCTTTAAATGATTCGCGTAAGTTATCTTTATTATCTTTTTAACGCAATGTTAATGAATGTTTTTTTTACTTGAAAAAGTTTACATTCCACATAGTCATATCATGGTGGTTTACCATTTATTTGGTCACGCCAACATGGAAAGCATAGAATTGAACAAAATAATATATGTGGTTTGATTAAAGCATGAACCGCTGGTATGTCACAGTTCATATCATAAATGTTTATTAACATTATGTTTGTATGATAAACGTTATATCTGAGTTTATCTGACCCAACTTCTTCATTTCCTTTGGAATCATATTTATGGTAAATTAGTTGCGAGTCAGCTTTCTAGGAATAACTTATGACTTAAATAATATCAGCTGCTTTCGGTTCAAATGATGCAAGGGTTCATCGATCAATTTTCGAAAAAATGAAGATCGGTTTTTAATAACCGAATGATGCACGACGCATCCATGAAATCATGAGAATAACTTTGATTTTTATATTTATCTATTTCATAAACTGTGGCTTCTCCTTATTAATTTTAAAGTAATTTTATTTAAAAACAGATGAAATTTATCCATCATAAAGATATTGAAAATGAATTCTTCATCTGCCATGTTGAGGGGGGCAAAGCATTTAAATGCTAGCAATATTTAAAGCTTCTAAACATGTTTCAGTCCAATTACAATAGTGATCGTGACAGCTGCACAAGAAAATGTTCAATTTGTTCATTTTAGCGTCTCTCACAACAACGTTGAGCATCTTGATATGGATAATCACCTACATTGTGCCATCCAGTGTGAAGGTATTTTCAAACATGGGTTTTACAGCGAATCTCATTCTCTTCCTCATCCCAAATTTTGCTATGAACGGTGGTTTTCAAGCTATTTCTGCCTATGAAACTCTAGGTAAATTCTTTGTCATTTTATGCATGCATTCAATTTTTTATAAAGAGACTAGTAATAAATAATGGCATTAATTAATTACTCTAGGCACGGGTGTGCAATGGAGCAACCTATTCACCGTTGCGAGCGGAAATGCAAAAACTGTGCCCATGGGTTTTGCTATAATTATGCTCTTCGTTGATGTCATCCTCCTTCTAGCCTTGGGTTATTATTTCGATCAAATACGCCCAGGAAAATATGGTTTACCGAAACCTTGGAACTTTCCTTTTACGGTAATTATTTGTATTCCTTGGTCATCTTTGGAATTGTTATACAATTTCTTCTTTTTATATTGTTAGAATATGTTCCATAAAGGTTTCACTAAAATGAAGCGCAAGAATTCTATTGGAGAATATTCAGATGAGGAGGGAGGCAATCCTAAAGTTGAAGAATGTGGTGGTAATGCTGGTATTAATATTCGCAATATGACTAAGTGTTATGGAGAGAAAGTCGCTGTGAATAATATGTCGGTGAAGTTTTTTGAGGGCGAAATTGCTGTACTATTGGGAAAGAATGGTGCTGGCAAGACTACAACGATGTCGGTGTTGACTGGGTTGACTCAGGCGACACGCGGTGATGTTTTCATCAACGATCACGATATACGGGAGAATTTAAATTATGTTCGTTCGGTTATGGGAATTTGTCCTCAGCATGATTTGCTGTTTCCCGAGTTGACTGTCTATGAACATGTTATGTTTTTTGCTAAAGTAAGTATCATCATTAACTATTTTACTGATAGGATAAAACTTTCTTTGGCAAAAGAAAATGAATATTAAGTGCGATTTTTTCATTACAGTTGCATAATGTTCGCAATGCTGACAAGAAAATCATGCGTATTCTTGGTGAATTAAAGATCGATGATAAGAAGAACCTTCTTCCATCGGCAATCTCTGGTGGAATGAAACGTAAACTTTGCCTCTCTATGGCCATGATTGCTGATCCGAAAATCTTGATTCTCGATGAACCCACTTCTGGTTTGGATCCAAAATCCCGTCGGGATCTTTGGGATCTGATTCTTGACTGGCGTGCAAACAATCCTAAGGCAACGATCATGGTATCCACTCATTTCATGGAAGAAGCTGATGTTCTCGGTGATCGTATCTCAATTGTCGAAAAAGGCGAACTTGTTGCCCAAGGAACACCGATGTTCCTGAAGAACATGTTTGCCAATGAGTGTCATTTAACGCTTATTTTGAAAGATGGTGTTGATCCGGAAAAAACGCTACTTCTTGATTGTAAAGCATTATTAGGTGACGATTATAAATGCACGAAGAAGGATAACAGTTTCACCATCATCTCGGCGAATGATAATAAACTAAAGTTGATAGCATTGATGGAGAAAATTGAACGTTCCCAGTATGACAAACACGCTGGTATTTCGATTCCTTCCATTGAGGATGTGTTCCTTAAGTAAGTGCAATTAATCAATATTTGTTGTATAACAATTTAACCTAGAAATATATTAATATGAGTTTCCTCGAACTTTTCTAGGTTATCGAATATAGAATCTTATGTTCCCTCAACTGATGAAATTGATAGTCGTTCTGTGCTCAGGCCGTCTTCGGGGGCTAGCACAACATCCAGCGCTAAGCAGTGTAAGTTGAGGCATTTTAATTGCTAATAGAACCCCTTTAATCTGAAATTTGATTATTTGAAATTTCAATTCATTTTGGTCGGATGTTTGATTCTTTGAAAATACTAAATGTTCGGATTAATAAGGTTCTACAGTCTTTTATAATTTGTTGAAATAAATAACGAATTTGTTTCTCTGTTTATCTCGAACCGGAAGGCTTAAATTGTAAGTGGATTGTGACTAACTAGTATGAATAGTGGCAAAGCATTAAGTTAGTGGCACACTTTAACAATCACATTGTTTGTGAAGTCCTCACTTTGTGTGTTTTAATGATTATTGTTTATTCGATGTTTGATTATTTATTATTCGTAATTTGATAGTAGAATTAATGAATATTTTTGCAGATTTACAAAGATATGGTGGATTTCGATCGATCAAACGGTATCTTCCATATGTAAGAATGTCTACTTTGTAATATTATAAAAAAATAAACAAGATGTTTTCATTTTTACAGTTGGCAATGGCTTTGGCACTTTTTGTACTTCTCGCCCATTCCGGTACGGAACAATCAACGGCAGTTACAAGTCGCCCGGAATTACCTTTGGAATTGAAAGATTATGGCAAGACGTTTGTGTACTACAGCGTTGATCCACGTATTGCTCAGCATTATAAACCTATCGCACAAAAATTTGCTGCTTTGGTGAGAGAGCAAGGTTCAGAGCCGATTCGCGTTGAATCCGTATCAGACGCGTTGATTCAACTTGGGGAAAGGAATCTCGACGATTTTAAACAGAAGGCAGTGGTTGCGCTTGAGTTGAACGTAACGGAGGAAAATAAATTATTGCTGAATATGATGTATTCAAATGGAGCTCTACATGGTGCACCTATTATTTTAAATATGGCTACGACGACTTTGGCGAACCTACTTGTGAACAGCGGTATTTCTGCTGCGAATACGCCATTGAAAACTAAAGATGATCTTGCTGAAGATGAACTAACGAGTGAGATACAGATACTTTTGCTGTGGGTGTGCTTAGCTCCTTCGGGTAACTTTAAATTTACAATGATTTATGTAAGTGAGACACAAAACATACCTTTCTTTTTAGCGATGATGTTTGTGGTCGTTAGTTACCTGGAATATCCGCTGAAGGAACGCATCTCAAATTTTAAACATTTGCTGTTTATGTCGGGTGTGCCACCATGGCGATACTGGCTGGAGATGATCGTCTATCATTTCTGTTCGTTTTATATTCCGACAGTGGTTTTGATCATTATTATTATACAATTTAATACGTTGTATGCACCTGGATTTAGTAAGTAATTTTCATAGATACAGAATGTAAACAAAAGGAAAGAAGAAGTTCACTAATTCAATTAACTAGTGGACATTTTCACGATTTGGTTCAATAAGTACATTTTGTCAGTTTTGGGAAACGTTCAAATGAAGAACATATTTTTACTACTCGCCATTCGTCAAAATTTATCACTGCAGAATTATTTTCAAAGTTGAAACCTTAATAAAATTTTCTATTTTAGTGCCATTGATTTGGATGTTTATAATGTACGGGTTAATGATGATTCCATTCGTGTTGATCTTCAGTTATAAAGCGACCGTTGCTGCTGCAGTTGGCACCCTATCAACGATAACAATGTGCGCAGGCGCTGTGATTCCTTTCATAGTTGCTATTTTACAAAATAGTGGGGAAGATACGTATGCAAAGATTGGTGACGCTATCAGTATAATCGCGCTAGTGATTCCACAGTATTGGTTGTCTAATTGCGCGATTACATTCACCAGAAAAACTGTCTGGCTAAACAAGTGGGACAAACAAGTGCAACAAGCCGAGAAGGATGTAACGTGCAGGATTACGTATAATCCATGCTGCAGTAAGTTTCTTTTTTTTCACCATTATTACTTTTTACATGGTTATAACATATTTGTATATTTTTTCCATAGGCGGTGCATCTGACAATGCAGATTGTTTAGCATACAAGAGCTACTACCAGGATGGTTTGTCCTATGTGAGATTATTTTTGGTCCCTATATTGGTAATGTTATTTTACTATGCCATTTTAATAATGAGGGATTCATATGCCTGGCGTCGCGTGTTCTACACGGTTTTGAGAAAAACGCACGGTTTTAAACGATTTAGTATCGTACCCTTACGTGGGCACGGTAATGAGAATCACCCGAAGAAAAGCTTCCACGCGGAACATCTAAAGAAAACGTTTGGAAAAATTGATGTCGTTCAAAATCTCTCATTTTCGGTGAAGCCTGGTCAATGTTATGGTTTGTTGGGTGTAAACGGCGCTGGCAAGACGAGTACTTTTAAAATGCTCACCGGTTTCGAGGTGCCCACGAATGGTACCGCATTGATTCGATCTGTTGATGGGGAGGATGAGGCGAACATGGACGATTGGAAAACTCATGATGCTTACTTTAAAGAGATCGGCTACTGCCCACAGTTTAACGCGATTAATGAGGAACTCCCGGCGCGTCTCTTGTTGCAATTGTTTGCCTCCTATCGTAAGGTGCCCGGCAATATTGAGCATGTCGCGAATAATATGATTATGCACGTGGGTTTGGCGGATTTTGCGGATGTTCCATGTGGCACGTTGAGTGGTGGTAACAAGAGGAAACTGTGTTTAGGCATTTCATTGATTGGCGGCACATCGGTGGCGTTTTTGGATGAACCTACCACAGGGGTAGATCCTGTCTCAAGGCGAATGATTTGGAAGGTTTTAGAGGGTGTTAAACAAGAGGGAAATTTGCCACTGGTGTTGACTTCACATAGTATGGATGAGTGTGAAAAGTTGTGTGATTTGTAAGTTTTACTATCCTCTCTTGGCTCCATTTATTTTAATGTAATCGTTTTCATTGGTCGTAACAGCTTAGCAATCATGAAAAAGGGTAAAGTACACACGGAGGGCAATATTAATGAATTGAAACTTCAGTATGGTCAAGGGTTGACAATCAAAGTAAAGTTAAAGCCTCCAATGTCTTCCATTGGTGGAGTTGATGTCGTCGATGGTATAACGTCATCAAGGGAGGCTTTGAGTGCGCCCTATGATGTTATTAGTGGTTTGGTGGATGAAGAAGTCCAAATAAAAGATAAACATGAGGTACTTTGTTAATATTAATTAATTCCCATGTACGTCTTAATAGTCTATTATATTTTTTGCAGCGATTATTGCATTGTTTTATCCCAAATGTGAAATGCAGTGTGGGAGAACTTCGTAAATTTTTGAATGCAATGGAAGAGATGAAACGGAACAATGCGTTGGTGGAAGATTACACAATAAATACGTCATCTTTGGAGGATATTTTCCTCTCGGTGGCAAACGAAAGCGAGGAACAAGTAACAGATGCCGATATTAACACACGCGTTTCTGAGGTCTGAACGAACGCGAAAGGCTTTATGCACTTTGATGCTTTTTGAGTGTTTTGCGCAAATTGCTTCTTTGTGGAGCCTGAGATATCAAATTTCGGCTCTAGAGGAGTCTAGATTAATTTGCACCAACTTGTGATTTTTGAAAAAAAATCGCACATCGGTGGCGGGAAAATTTTATGATTAAGAATGTGACAGACAGGGGGAGAAAACAACGTTCAATCTTTACCAAAATATTAAAGATACTTTTATTGCTCTTGAGCTGCAATTTGACATCTCACTCGGATATTGCACTTAATGTATCGTGTTGATTAATTAACTAGTCGTGATGTTTATTTTTATAACAAATTATTAAATGTTCAAAATTATTCAGCTAATTACAAAATACATTGCACTTATGGCAATTTGCCGTAAGTGGAATGCAACGTCGACGTAGAGTCGCGTTCACTTTAATCAATACTTAAATGTTATAACAAATGTAATTGCTAACCAATAATACCTATGTATACAATATGAAATGATTCTCCTTTATCCTAATGTATGTATATCTGTTATATTTATTTAAAATCAGAGGACAACAAATTTGCATTATTGTAATTACTTCAAGAAATTAATCGCGTTATATTAAGATATAATAGGAAATTTCTCTCGAACCAATAATTTAAGTGGTAGTGGTAGTTTTATTATACTAATTTAAGACAATTGGTACTACAGCGGTTTTCACTGTACACTCAAAGTGGTGGTTACTCATAAAATATTCAGTTATATACAAATATTTCATTCTGTTTCAGTGCTAGACAGGTTCCGCACAGTTCAGGCTCTTGCATTCAAGCATCTGTGTATTGATAAAATATTTAGTTAAATCTATGCCAAAATGTAAAATTGGGAATTTATTTATTTAATATGGGTGGCGCAATCTATTGACCAATGTACAAAGTTTAACAACATTAATTCCTACTGGAGTTTTATTCACATGTACAAAACTTTGTAATATTACTATTATATAAAAGATGGCGCTGCTGGATAAAAGTTCCACAGCAAACTTTGAAAAAAGTTTAGAATTTAGGTTTTCCCAAATTGTATGAAAAGTTATATTTAACATTTTAAATTCTCAAACTTAATCTTTTCGCATCTCTGTATTCCTGGTCCCAACATTTTTGATACTAGCGTAAAATTTTCGGAAGACGCGAAGAAGTAATGTTGACTTTGGTATTGTGAATTGAATTATATTAGAAAATCAGACTTTCTCGCATTTAAGAAGTTTTATTGTTTATTTTCCTTTTCTTATAATTTCGATTACATTGTCTTAAATTGCCCATAGAGAATGATGTTCTCTTTGATTTCTTACCATTTTTAGCTTGTTCGGAGACCAGTAACTTTATGTCAAGAGATTAGTTGTTTGTTAAGAAGTGCGCTTGTTGTTTGGTCGCGGCGGGTTCGAGTCCCGCCTGCGTAGACGAGGATAATTTGTCCGAATTTTATTTTTTAATCATACGTTTTAGCAAAATAGAGTGGTCAACCGCCGCTTCGCGGCGGCAGTTCATTTTCCCGGAAGGCTGCCGCTCTACGGCGAACTCCATCATAGTCGCGACTCACGAGCACCCGTTAGACAAGAAATGTAACGGACCCAGCCGAGCTCGAACTCACAACCCTCTTGCTCGCATCCATTGCTTCTACCACTGAAAATAAACACATTTTCATACTTATAGTTTATAATGAAAAAAAAAATAATTCAAATGTTTAAATGTGTACGAATTCAAATTTGTAACAAATGCAAAATAAATAATGAAACTTCTTAAATTCGAGAAAGACTTTGATTATAATATAATTTATATGTAACAGATATTCAAATAATGTAATCTTTATGTGCAAGTACATGAAAAATGCTGGAATAAGTAATAAAAATCATCCTTGATAGGATAATCATTTTTTCACAAACTAAGCAAGTTAGTCACGTCATCGTAGTTCTATGTAGTAAATGTATGGATCATAGAAGCATGGGACACTATCTTCTGTTACAATTAGTAACAAGAAGCTTTTCAGCATTTTTTACATTTTGATGGCGAATTGCTGCAGACTTATAAAAACTGTGACTTGTTATTTCAATATAATATCCATTTTCTTAAGATTCGTGCTAATAAACATATTTTTACTTAAAAATTTTACAGTAGCTCGTTTGCATTGAATGCATCGGGTCGCCCACCTTTGATATAAGATTTTCTAGTTGCATATAGGCGTATTTAGCAAGACAAATCTCAGATGTCCTCTTATTGTTGTGTGTTGAGGTGGATTTTGTTGACGCAGTATTGTGACTAAGCCTTCTGACCTTAACTTCGCTTTCTCGTCGCCGTCACTGCAAACAACCTTCCACCACATCCCAAAGATGGTAAAATTTCCTTGTGGTTGCTTTTTACATACATACACTTATACACTTTTCCATGGAATTTGTGGAATAAAAATAGGTCGGACGTATTCATCAAAATATTCGAGAATACGTGACATTGCAGTTCGCTTTATTATTGTAGTTGTGAAATAGATATCCGATTATGCCATTTCGTTCCAACGCAGCAAGTTTTATGTTTGTGTTATTTTACAACACCGTACGTTTATTTATTATTGCAAGTTAATAATACATTTATATTTTTCATGTTTTAGTTAAGCAAAGACTTTAATATTTGAAACAAGCGCAAATTTTCTTTCGAAAAGTCATGAATAACTTTAAATGTACTAAATGTACACTAGTATCATCTTTTTTGAGCGATTTAGATTTGTTAAAGCAAAAATTGACAAATGCATCAATTTTACACGTTAGTCATATTGTTATTTCAATATAATATAAAAGTAGTAAACTTCCAAGGACTTCAAATATATATGAAATATCTTTGCAATACTAAAAATAATTTAGCTTTGTATAAATAGAAATTTCGAAATAGATAAGTTACAGCAAAACTATGCAGTTATAGACGTGGAAAATAACAGAAAGAAATACAAGTTCTATAAATGTCTGAAAAGTACAATTAATTTATTTTTTTTCTCTAGTAATACATTCTTATCAGCAGTATTCAATTTAATGAGCGACGTATTGTTGGCTAATAAGACGGTAAATTTATTTATACGCTAAAATGTATAAAAAGTCTCTGACTTCGTTATCAGTAAGACTATGTCTCGGGTGATTTAAGCAACTCAAATTTACTTATATGTTCTCTCCAATTTCGGATTTAATATCGTCAACGTATAAAAACGTATCTCAAGCGTAGAGTCAAACTGAAAACTGCATATATATAGCGTACCTCGAGAGCAGCCAAATACGGTGATGTGAATAAGAGAATGAAGAGGTGGACCTGTTCGAAATCATTCACCGTGATGGTGTGGTACCGCGCGTAGATGTATAATCGCCATATGAATGGTTACGTCAGTGCTACGGGGGCTTGGTGGGACCATCAGGCAACAGGTCAATTCGCAGCGTTAATCGCGATCGGTGCGCGTGTCTTGCTTCATTCTAGTGCCACGCTCCGCCGCGAATAGATAGTGTTTACGCGAGTTGTTTCCAGTGCGGTTGTGTTCAAAACTTCACAACATAAACAATATAAAAAGATTCTCGCAAGATGACGGTGAAGAAGGCGAAAAAGAAGACGACCTCCGGGGACGTTGCGAAGTGTACAACCCACACCGGCGCAAGTAGTACGAGCACTAGCAACCAACAAACGACAAATTATTCCTCCACATCAAAATCCACTTCACAGTCTTCCAAATCAACAACTCATTCATCAAACATTCAGAAAACTACTTCTTCGTCTAGTCTTCAGATCGCAGATGTGTCGCATTTGCCCGGGGATGCTTCTATTGTAACTTATACTGTAACTGAAACCCTTCCAGGCTCAGGAGAAAAGATTACTACTTACGCTGATAGTGGAGCTACCAGCACTGAATATCGTCACCATATTTCGAAGGATACCAACAATACTTCGACAAACATACAGCAGATTAGTGGAAATCATTCCTTGGCTGAAACTTCTTCTTATACGGTAGTGGAACCAAAGGAGGAACGGGTTATTGGGAAGAACGATTCATCCTGGAATGGAAAATTTGTGAGTGAACAACCCACGACTAAAGTGTCCCGGTATTCTTCATCCAGTTCCCAGCAAAAGTCTTCATCTTCGTCTGCAATGAAGAGTTCCTCCGCTTCGTATATTATCAGAATTGTTGATGGAAAGGAAGTTCGGGAACTTGTCGATGAAAAACACCATGAATCTGGGCACTTCAAATCAGACTACAAAGCGGAGAATATGTCAATGAAAGAAGGTACTGATATCATCCCCGAAATCCATTATTCCCAACATGGCGGAAAGACATCTACAGTATATGATTCGAACATTCCTGAACTGAAGGCGCCAAAAAGTAAGTCTGCAGAATATTCTCAGGAATATCATAAAGTTGGTGATTTAGTGACTTCATCTACTGCCTTTGAAAAATTGGGAGATTCCAATCAAAAAAATGAATTAGGCACACATTCCGACTCGCGATCCATTAAGGGCACTTTTGATAAAGATGTGCTGCGAACGCTTGATACTGGTGACGTATGTGATATTTCTTCAACCACATTCCAGAATATCAAAGATGTGAATACTAAAGACGTCTCTGGTGTAGATTTCAGTCGGACGCGTTCCGTGCATGATCGAAATACACTTGATACAAAAACGTCCAAGTCAAGTGTTTCCCAATCATCAACATCGAAAGTAAGCAGCAGTCAAAATGAAACATATCAAAGCGAGTTTGTTGAAAATGCAGGTGAGACTACGTTTATTACAACCACAACAACATATTATGATTCTACGGGAAAAGTGATCAAGGAGGATTCGCAATCAGAAGCGATCGCAGGATCATCGCCTTCACGAGTTACAAATGTTTCTAGTAGCAGTGATTTCGTAACAAATCAATGCAATGTTAATGAAAGCAACCAGTCATCAGTATCTTCAAATGTTATTACATCCAGCGATATCACCAATAGGAATATTTCTAGCAGCACCTCGAATGTTGTTACAGATGGCAGCCATGTTGTCACCGATCGTACTAGATCTGTACATGAGCGTACGCCAACGCGCAAATCTTCGTCGCCTACGAGGAAATCTCCAACAAGGCGGCCAAAGAAGCCGGAGCGGAGTGGTAGCCGGACATACATTGCAGACTCGACGGTTGTGCAAGATATACAGAACTTTCTCGACGGTTCCGATACAACCAGCTCAACAACAACCACACGCGTAATAAATACAGGTAATGAAAGTGCTGAATTTTTGCAAAGAGAGAGGCATCCTGTAGATCAAGTTCATCATACTACTGTTTACGAGGTGATTACCACCGAATATGATAATAGGGATAACATTAGAAATCAGGATGTTCAGTCTTTCATTAACAGGGAGATACATGATACTACCGATGATACAAAACGTACTAGCGATGACGTTACAAAACATTCTGAGGTGTCTAAGTACACTGATATTACAAACAGGAGTGATGTTATCAGTACCATTGATGATGTTACAAGGTATACCAGTGACACAAAGAATATTCTTTATGGCGTTAAGGGAACAACTTCAGATGGTCCTATGGGTCCTAAAGGCGTGCCTAAACATGCAGCGGGCATGCCAAGCCATACGCCAGATAGAAGATACCCTTCTGATGGTACAAGTCATTCTGATGTGAGGAAGCGGACTGATGTAACTACAAGTTACACTACTGATATTACAAATTTGGTTAGTGATACAAGTGTAACTAAGAGTTCTATTGACACCACAACCATTGATGAAACCACTGGAAACATCATTGATGTTACACACCATTCTGATATCCGAGATACGAGTGGTTATGTTTCTAAACCTGCTGCCGGTGTACCTAGTTATAAACCCGTGGGACCAAGTGGCCCATATGATAAGAAACCGGGAGCAGACGACAGTCATCCAAAAGGAAGTTGGAGACCTTCCGATGAGAAACCTAAACATGCTGCCGGAATGCCGAGTCATCGTCCTGAAGGTCCAAGAAGTCCTTATGGTGGAAAAACAACTGACGACGATACGAAACGACCAAAAGATCGCAGGGGACCAAGTGAAGATAAACCCAAACACGCTGCAGGAGTTCCAACTCGTAGACCTGACAGTTCAACAGGTCCTAATGATAAGAAACCAACTGAAGGTACGCAACATAAGCGTCCTAAAGATGATAAAGGTGCAACAGATCACTCTAAACCTGGTGCTGGTATTCCAAGCCGTAGACCAAAAGAACCGATAGATGCTAGGACTGATGACATTACAAATTTTACCAGTGACACCTTCTACACCACAAAAGACGTAAAGCATATCGTTGATAATGTATCTTCAACTACAGAAGATGTCATAGATAAAACTTGTACCACAACCACGAACCAGGAATTCTTCACCGACGTTATTGACAAATCTTCGACCGTTGACATCAGAGATGTAAATGTTGTGGAAAATATTACAAATATTAAAGAAATTGTAAGTATTCGAAATAAAAACATTCCAACTTTTTATTTGAAACTAATTTATACTTTGTTATACAGAATGAAGTGGAGAACATAACGAAAATCGACAAAATAATCGACAATAAAACAATCAATATTACGAAAGTCGTCAAGGAGGAGTCTAAACCCGAGAAATTAACGCTGCCGAAGAAGGAAGTTTGCATATGCGAAATGTGTACGTGTGGGTGAGTAACTTTGCCAAATTTGTTTTTGTTTATAATTCATGTCATGTTTTTGATATATCTTCCCACCAAAAATAATAACGGTACAAACACATTTGAATATACAAAGGAAGTAATAAAAAGGGAATAACATAAAATAAGAAGCCCATAAAGAATATAGAAATATAGACAACATTAACTCTTTAGAAAGACGCCATTTTGCTTTTCTTTCTGCAATATATTGAATGCTTTTGTAATGGAAAAAAAATGCGAACTGGTTTGAAAGTTCCAATGTGCCTCACCTCGTTACAAAGGTGCCCGTCTCCATAAAAAAACGTGTGGATTTTTGTATTCGCTGGGGTTACGTAAACGTGTACACCGATGATGATGTCATGTTCTCGCCAGTTGTTTATAACCAAAACTGGCATTAAAATACGACTCGCTAAGTAACCTAACAAGCCTCGTAGACATTGCGTGGGGGATGTTTTCACCTGGAAGGTGAGCAGGTTCCCGACTGTATATTATGCTACATGAGCCGTACCTTGAGATGCACTTATTGGCAAGAAAAATACTATGTTTGTCTGCACACGTATTGACATTTTTTGCACATCTGTCTGTATATGGTATTAACGAACATCTCAATCAGCACGTCTCGGCCACACGGTCCTTATGCTAATGATGCCAAATTTAAACCGAAGTAGAACTGTCGCGTGGTGATGCAATATTCTACATGCATTGTTGCTAAATATGGTGATCGTGAACTTTTGTGAATCAGAAATTTGTTTATTCGCCTTGCAAAGTCAATGAAAATTGGAAATTATATCATAGATAAATATAGCTAGTAATTATAATAGCATTCATCATCATTTTACTTTCATATAATCGGAATTTCAAGTAATTGGTGATGAATTTGTAATCAATCATCATTTATATGCGAAACGCATGGAATTTAATTGATGTCAATGATACTATTAGCATTTAAGTGTATTTATTGAGAATTGTACGAACAGTACACACGTAAAGATACAATAAAAATACAGGATGATCACAAAACGCACCATCTGTGCTTCCTACTCATTGCCTGAGATTGTATGAACAGATGTTCGTCTTTAAAGCTGTTAAATCGTGCAAATCTTAGGCGAAATCGTCGTTTAGCATATTTAAAAATAGACATTTGCATTCTTCATTAATTGCTTCCGAAATATAAGAAGTAGAGCTTATTAAAATATTTTAAGCGGAAGATAATATACGAAACAATCAGAAATACCGCGCGTAAAGAAGTTTTGCAGCTCAACGGAGATGAAAAGTATGCCAGTACAGTTATATTTTACAAATATTCAATGCACGCCTGAGATAGTATTTGACCTCTCCGCGATGTAACCTTCGAAAAATTAACAAACAAACAAACTGGATTCTCTAGAAGTTTACTGGATTTGTTTGTGATTCAAATATTCCATTGAAATTGCTTAAATATTCTTTTTAATGAATCATTTATTGTATTCCTTTCAATGTTTACCTGCAATTAATTAAGTTTAATTTTATTTATTTATGATTCGTACAATCAAGTCACATGCCTAAATTTGGATGCATTTTATATATGCAACTCATTAAACGAGAGTTAACAAGTTTGGTTATGAATGTTCATGAACTGTTAATGGAATTGTACGCCCATTGGAACTTTCTCATCATTGTTCGGAACAGTTTCTCTCGAAGATTTCGCATGTGTGTTCCAATTCATTGAGCTACATTATCAACCGTGGCCACTTTGCAGAGAAGTAGGTGTCATTCAGTGGGCGTTAATACTTGGTATAAACAGGTTGTGGTTCGGTTGATTACTCACCATGTAGCCCACTGAAATAAATTGTTCATACAATGTTCTTTTTCCTTCCTACTATATGCACAAATTTGTATAAATACCTAAAGCTAAAAATATATAAATAGTAAAAGTTAATTTATACAAAACATATGGCAAGAAGTTTCAAAGTTTTCTAGGTTAACGTTTGTCGCTTGAGGTTAATTCGTTCAATCTGCTCAATCGACTAAACGCCAATTTAGGAAGTTATTTTGAGTTGTAGTCCATCTTGTAATGGCGAGCACACGCGATGTTCGAGCTCCTTGCAAATGTTGCAAGGTGTAATTACGTCATTGCGCGCCCGCGAACAATTTGTTCACTCCACAATCAAACAATTATCGAATTAAATTGCATTCTTAATGACTTGAGACAATCTATGTCGCTATTGTCTGAATGATTATATCTTTAACTTTTTACACTTTTAGTGCGAAATGTGTGAACACTTCCCGGAAATATACTTGGTTAGATTTCAGATGTTAATTGTTAGTTTCAAACATATATCTGCTGGAATTAATTTTCCACTCATTGATTATGCACCTACATGCAAAACGCGTAATTCTTTCTTCAAGACAGCACGTTTCGTATATTTACACTCTTAAAATACGTGCTAGCGCCTTCAAATCAGGTTAAACAAATTTGCGTTTATTTTGTTTGTAAAATATCCTACTTGGAAACAATTACTTTCGCTTACGACGACATAAATCAGCCAAAGTTACAAATATTATTTCAGCGTAATATAAAACAAAATTCTATACGTTGAAACGGCTCTCGAACCAATATGCTTTCATTCCTAGTAATTGTATTTCATTTCATTGCAATTTCAAGGCTCAAATTGGTTTTTGTTGCGTTCGCTGGCAGTAAAATGGCGTCGAGTTGAGTTTTGCAAGGCACGCTTGAGCGACTCTAATAAATTATCACAATGCGTTGGCGCTGTCTAATTCACAATGCATACACTCACGCATAGACCAGCTTTGGTGCGGGCAAACTTATAAACTGTGACCAAATTCTTCTTATCGATTCGTATCAGTTTGTAAAAGTATACAAAACATACATGTTTTCAAACATGAAAGGCGAAAACTTGTTTTAGTGACACACTGAAACTGAAAGTGGTTGTGGGCCGGTTTGGGTGGTGGCGGCGCATGGTACCAGTTCAGAAAATGTAGGTGAACGCAACCACTGCCGCCACCGCCGGCAAAGCTGCTGCCCCCAGTATGCATTATACGCCGCGCGCGCCGCATCATTATGTCGCAACGGGCTGAATGAACCACCACACAAGTGTAATTACTCTTCAAAAATTGAATCTACTCATATCGTGGCGGACGGTTTTTGTATAGATTTGAATGGAAGTCAATATACGCATAATCAACCACTTTCCATACCATAAGAAGCAATTTTTGAAAATATTACGTACAACAGGTAATAATACTACACACATTAGCCTTCATTTTAAACAATTACATTTCTTACACTTATAATCTTGCTCTTAATGTACCAAAAACTTTTTTTGTTTCAAAATACGCATAATCAATACTTTATAACATACGCAACCAAAATTACACTATCTCAAAGCTAGATTTTGTTTCTTCTTCTTTAGCGGATGAGCCCTGATGCACTTGCAAGCAGTTTTCACTTATTATTTGTTCGATATTTCTATAAATTTTGAATAGGCGTTTAATTAAGCTATCTGACAGAAGTCTTGGCATTAATGAATACTTAAAACGATAATTGTAGTCTTACAATCGATTTTCCAATAAGATATTATTAAATAATGACTTTTACACCTTTCGTTGCAGGCGTCATAGTTGTCCTCACAATCCTGAAACCTACAATGATCACTTGCATCTCGAAGGACCCTTCATAGGTACCCACAAAGATGAATATAACGCGACGCGCGGCGAAAGGGCCCCGATTAAAATCCCACAGGATAATCTAAAGCCAGAAGGCGAGTTTGTCAAGCGTAAGCCTGATGATTGGAAACCAGCTGAACGTCCGACTCCCAAAAAGCCCAATGACAACTTATTCCCTGAAGGTGATTTCGAGCGTCCGGATAAGCAGGGTTATCGTCCTGGCGAGAGACCTACACCAATCAAGCCAGGTGATAATTTGAAACCAGAGGGTGATTTTGATCGTCCTGAGAAGGATAAATATAAACCCGGCGAGAGACCTACGCCTATCAGACACAACGATAATCTCCGTTTGGAGGGAGATTTTGAAACTCCTGAAAAGCCCAAATTTATTCCCGCTGAACGTCCAAAACAGAAGAAACCCGAAGACAATTTGCAACCGGAAGGTGACTTTCCCAAACGCAAACCTGATAATTGGCAACCAGCTGAGAGGCCCCAACAAAAGAAACCGCAAGATAATCTCTTCCCGGAGGGAGATTTTACACGTCCTGATCGAACTGCTTATAAACCGGGAGAGAGGCCATCCCCTATTAAACCTGGGGATAATTTGAAACCAGAGGGTGATTTTGAAAGACCTGAGAAGAATAAGTTTGTCCCTGCTGAACGTCCCAAGCAAAAGAAACCCGAGGATAATCTGCATCCAGAAGGGGACTTTACTAAGCGTAAGCCTGACGAATGGCAACCTGCAGAAAGGCCCAAACAGAAAAAGCCTCATGATAATCTTTATCCTGAAGGAGATTTTGAACGTCCCGATCAACCGCAATACAGACCAGCTGAGAGACCTTCCCCAATTAAACCTGATGACAATCTGAGACCCGAAGGAGACTTCGAGAAACGTAAACCAGAGGAATGGAAACCTGGTGATAGAGAACCAGTAAAGAAGCCAAAAGATAATCTTAAACCTGAAGGTGACTTTATTGGGACTCGTGAGGTGATCACGGATTATAAGACCTTCAAGGGTGATCGTGCGGAGGTCACTCGCAGAGTTGATAATATTGTGATTACGGGAGATTTTATTGGTAGGTGTTATGTTTTCTGTTTATCTTTAAATTCACCCAATTTTATATTAAATGATTAATACTATTTCAATTACAGATGAAACCACGAACAAAGCAACCTTTACAGGTGAACTCATTGAGCGCGTGTCCCCCGTACGTCGCAATACTTTCACCAAAGTTGATGGTGACTTTGATCATGAAACAACGAATCGTACCGAATTTATCGACCATACGAATATTGAACGAACGACCCTTGTGCAAAAAAAGAGGGATAATCTCACAGTTGAGGGTGACATGTACTTCGTAACATCGACCACTGAAGAATTCACTCAGAAAAATGTCCCAATTGAAAAGAGGCGTAGACGTACATGGACCAAAGATGACGTGGACAAGTTCTACTCCGTTAAAGATGAAGAAGTTCATACAACAACTGAAGAAACATATAAAGTTATTGAAAACATCAATAAAATGCAGACTCCATTTAGACCTGATGATAATTTGAGACCTGAGGGTACCTTTGAAAGGCCGGAGAAGCCTAAATTTACTCCTGCCGAAAGACCGAAACAGAAGAAGCCTGATGACAATCTTAAACCAGAAGGTGACTTTACAAAGCGAAAGCCTGAGGAATGGCAACCTGCGGAGAGGCCTAAGCAAAAGAAACCCCATGATAACTTATATCCCGAAGGGGACTTTGAACGACCCGTAGAACCCAAATATCGTCCAGGTGAGAGACCATCTCCCATTAAACCCGGGGATAATCTTAAACCAGAAGGTGACTTCGATCGACCCGAGAAGGAGAAATACAAGCCGGGTGAAAGACCATCTCCTGTCAAGCAGCCAGATAATTTACGACCAGAGGGTACATTTGAAAGACCAGAGAAAACAAAATTTGTACCCGCTGAGCGACCGAAACAAAAGAAGCCAGAAGACAATCTGTATCCAGAAGGTGACTTTCCCAAGCGTAAGCCGGAAGAATGGCAACCAGCCGAAAGGCCCAAACAGAAGAAACCCCATGACAATCTGTATCCCGAAGGTGATTTTGAGAGGCCTGATCACCCCAAATATAGACCTGCGGAGAGGCCATCGCCTATTAAACCGGGAGATAATCTTAAACCGGAAGGGGACTTTGATCGACCTGAGAAAGAAAAGTACAGACCTGGGGAAAGGCCTACTTTAGTTAAACAAAGAGATAATCTACGTCCCGAAGGTTCTTTTGAACGCCCCCAAAAGCCCGAGTTTGTGCCTGTAGAACGTCCGAAGCAGAAGAAACCGGAAGATAATCTTTATCCTGAAGGAGATTTCACTAAACGCAAGTTTGATGAATGGCAACCAGCAGAAAGGCCAAAACAAAAGAAACCTCATGATAACCTGCATCCTGAGGGAAACTTTGAGAGACCTGATCAACCTCAATATAAGCCCGCCGAAAGGCCTTCACCTATAAAACCTGGGGATAATCTTAAACCGGAAGGAGAATTTGATCGACCTGAGAGGCAAAAGTATAGACCTGGAGAGAGACCTTCTCCCGTTAAACAACCCGATAATCTTAAACCGGAAGGAGCATTTGAAAGGCCAGAAAAACCTAAATTTGTCCCTGCGGAGCGTCCTCAGCAGAAGAAGCCAGAGGATAACCTTCACCCAGAGGGAGACTTTCCCAAACGCAAACCTGATGAATGGTGCCCGGCTGAAAGACCTAAACAAAAGAAACCTCAGGATAATCTGTATCCAGAAGGTGACTTTGAACGGCCTGATTATCCTAGTTATCGTCCATCAGAGAGACCGTCCCCAATTAGGCCTGGTGATAATTTAAAACCAGAAGGAGATTTTGATAGGCCAGAAAGGGAAAAATATCGCCCTGCTGAGAGACCAAGTCCAGTTAAACAACCTGATAATCTACGACCAGAAGGTACTTTTGATAGGCCTGAGAAACCAAAGTTTGTGCCTGCTGAGCGGCCAAAACAAAAGAAACCCGAAGATAACTTGTATCCGGAGGGAGAATTCCAGAAGCGCCAACCAGATGAATGGCAACCGGGTGAGAGACCTAAACAAAAGAAACCTCATGATAATTTATACCCAGAAGGAGATTTTGAGCGTCCCGTAGAACCGAAATATCGTCCCTCAGAGAGACCATCGCCCATTAAACCTGGTGACAATCTTAAACCTGAAGGAGATTTTGAACGCCCCGAAAAAGAGAGGTATAGGCCTGGAGAAAGGCCAACACCAGTTAAACAACGGGATAACCTTCGGCCGGAGGGTACTTTTGATCGACCACAAAAACCAGAATTTATCCCCGCGGAACGTCCGAAACAGAAGAAACCTGAAGACAATCTGTATCCAGAAGGTGACTTTACGAGACGACAGCCCGATGAATGGCAACCTGCCGAGAGACCAAAGCAAAAGAAACCACATGATAACTTGTACCCAGAAGGTGATTTTCAACGGCCCGAGCATCATCAATATCGTCCTGCAGAGAGACCATCTCCTATTAAACCTGGAGATAATCTTAAACCTGAGGGCGACTTTGATAGACCTGAACGGGAGAAGTATAGACCTGGGGAAAGACCATCCCCTGTAAAACAACGCGATAATTTGCGTCCGGAGGGTACTTTCGAGCGTCCAGAAAAACCAGAGTTTGTACCTGGTGAACGTCCAAAACAAGTAAAACCTGAAGATAATCTATATCCAGAAGGAGATTTCATAAGGCGAAAGCCTGATGAATGGAAACCTGCTGAGAGACCAAAACAAAAGAAACCTCATGATAACTTGTATCCTGAGGGTACATTTGAACGACCAGATCATCCTCAATTTCGCCCAGCTGAAAGGCCTTTACCAATCAAACCAGGTGATAATTTGAAACCAGAGGGTGAATTTGATCGTCCTGAGCGAGAGAAGTATAGACCAGGTGAAAGACCAACCCCTGTAAAGCAGCGAGATAATTTGAGACCCGAAGGACACTTTGAACGACCGGTTAAACCAGAGTTTGTACCAACGGAACGACCACAACAGAAGAAACCTGAAGACAACCTTTACCCTGAGGGTGACTTTACCAAACGTAAACCAGATGAATGGCAACCGGCCGAAAGACCGAAGCAAAAGAAGCCGCATGATAATTTATACCCCGAAGGTGAATTCGAGCGTCCTGAACATCCTCACTACAGACCTGCAGAGAGACCATCGGCTATTAAACCAGGTGATAATTTGAAACCCGAAGGTGACTTTGATCGCCCTGAACGTGAAAAGTATAGACCTGGAGAGAGACCGTCACCGGTTAAGCAACGCGATAACCTTCGTCCAGAAGGCATATTCGAAAGACCAGAGAAACAAGAGTTTATTCCAGCGGAACGGCCGAAACAAAAGAAGCCGGAAGATAATCTTTATCCTGAAGGTGATTTCACTAAGCGCAGGCCAGATGAATGGCAACCAGCTGAGAGGCCAAAGCAGAAGAAACCTCATGATAACTTGTATCCTGAAGGTGATTTTGATCGTCCTGAACATCCCCATTATATGCCCACAGAGAGGCCATCAGCAATTAAACCAGGCGATAATTTAAGGCCAGAAGGTAACTTTGTTCGCCCCGAGAAAGAAAAGTATATACCTGGTGAAAGGCCAACACCAGTTAAACAAAAGGATAATTTACATCCGGAAGGTACGTTTGAACGACCCGAGAAACCTGAATTTGTTCCAGCCGAACGACCAAAACAGAAGAAACCTGATGATAATCTTTATCCCGAAGGTGATTTCACCAAACGTAAACCTGATGAATGGAAACCTGCGGAAAGACCAAAGCAAAAGAAACCACTGGATAATTTGTACCCTGAAGGAGAGTTTGAACGTCCTGATCAACCTAAGTACCGTCCATCGGAAAGACCCTCACCTGTTAAACCAGGTGACAATCTTAAGCCCGAAGGTGATTTCGATCGACCTGAAAAGGAAAAGTATCGACCTGCCGATAGACCAACTCCAATTAAACAAAGAGACAATCTACATCCTGAAGGTACATTTGAGCGACCAGAGAAACCAGAGTTTATCCCGGCTGAACGTCCAAAACAAAAGAAACCTGAAGATAATCTTCATCCCGAAGGAGACTTCACCAAACGCAAACCTGATGAATGGCAACCGGCCGAGAGACCAAAACAAAAGAAACCTCTAGATAACTTACAACCAGAAGGTGAGTTTGATCGCCCTGATCATCCTGAATATCGCCCTGCAGAAAGACCGTCACCAATCAAGCCAGGTGATAATCTCAAACCTGAAGGCACCTTCGAGAGGCCAGAAAAATCCAAGTTCATTCCCGCAGAACGACCCAAACAAAAGAAACCTAAAGACAATTTACATCCTGAAGGTGATTTTGATAAGCCAGAAGTGGTTCCTGTTGGGCCAGCAGAAAAACGGCTTCCAATAAGGCATGAAGATAATTTAACTCTGGAAGGAGAGAGAATAATCACTCGTCGGGATGATTATACTGTTGTGAAGGGAGAGCGGGCTGATATTGTCATTAGAGAGGATAATATTAAGATGACTGGAGAGTTTACTGATACCCGCACTAGGGATGACTTCACTGTAGTAAAAGGCGAAAGAGCAGATATTATTGTTAGGAAAGATAATCTGAAATTGACTGGTGAATTCACTGACACCAGAACCCGAGATGATTTTACTGTAGTAAAAGGTGAAAGAGCTGACATCATTGTAAGAGAGGATAATTTGAAGATGACAGGTGAGTTTATAGACAATTGTAGAAGGGATGATTACACTGTTGTCGTTGGAGAACGTGCCGATGTTGTCATTCGAGAAGACAATCTTAGAATGACTGGAGAATTCACTGACTTCCGCAGTAGTGATGAGTACTCTGTCACGAAAGGAGAGCGCAGGACGTTAATCAAGCATGAAGATAACCTGTTCCCAGAAGGTGATTTTGAAAGACCCAAGGAACAACCAATTGGTCCTGGTGAACGTAGGAAACCCATTCGACACGAAGATAATCTCTTCCCTGAAGGAGAGTTTACGACTCCGGAAAAACCAAAATTCCAACCAGCGGAACGGCAGTCGCCCAAGAAGCCTAAAGATAATTTGAAAACAGAAGGTGAGTTTGAAAGACCTAAACATGAACCTGTTGGGCCAGGAGAACGCCGAACACCTATTCGTCATGGGGATAATCTCCATCCAGAAGGGGACTTCACCACCCCTGAAAAGCCTAAATTTAAACCAGCTGAAAGGCCTACTCCCGTTAAGCCTAAAGATAACTTACATACTGAAGGAGATTTTGAAAGACCTAAGCATGAACCTATTGGACCAGGAGAACGTAGAACACCTATTCGGCATGGAGATAATCTCTTTCCTGAAGGTGATTTCACTACGCCAGAAAAACCAAAGTTCCAACCTGGTGAAAGGCCTACTCCCGTTAAACCTAAGGATAACTTGCACACGGAAGGTGATTTTGAGAGGCCTAGACATGAACCTGTTGGGCCTGGGGAAAGAAGGAAACCAATTCGTCACGGAGATAACTTATTCCCGGAAGGTGATTTTACCACACCTGAGAAACCGAAATTCCAACCAGCAGAACGCCAGACCCCTAAGAAACCTAAAGATAATTTAAAAACTGAAGGGCACTTTGACAGGCCTAAACATGCACCAGTTGGACCTGGCGAAAGGAGAAAACCAATTAGACATGGTGATAATCTATTCCCTGAAGGAGAGTTCACTACACCGGAAAAACCTAAATTCCAACCTGCTGAGCGACCAACACCAGTTAAGCCCAAGGATAATCTTCACACTGAGGGAGAATTTGAGAGGCCTCAACAGAAACCAATTGGACCTGGCGAAAGAAGGACCCCCATTCGTCATGGTGATAATCTATTTCCTGAAGGAGACTTTAGCACACCGGAAAAACCGAAATTCCAACCAGCAGAACGACAAACTCCCAAGAAACCTAAGGATAATTTGAAAACCGAAGGTACCTTTGAAAGACCTAAACAAACAGCAGTTGGGCCAGGCGAACGCCGAACCCCAATTCGACATGACGATAATCTATTCCCTGAAGGCGAATTTGTCACTCCAGAAAAACCCAAATTCCAACCAGGTGAACGTCCCACACCCAAGAAGCCACAAGACAACTTGCGTACTGAAGGCACCTTTGAAAAGCGGGTCTCCAGTGTAGTTACAAAGGGAGAACGTGCAGAAATTGTCAGACATGAAGACAATCTCAAGACCGAAGGTGAATTTATTGGGAAACCTAAAGATGACTTCAAACCAGTACGCGGTGATCGTGCCCCTGTTAAAAAACCTCAGGACAACTTGAAGATGACTGGTGACTTTAAATCTACTACGACTGCCCAGAGTCAGTACACAGTGGTCCAAGGAGAAAGAGCAACCGTAAAGAAACACGAAGATTCCCTCAAAATCACAGGTGGTACAACAGATTATACTACTACAAACCGCGCAACGATGTCCCCCAAGAAAACTCCTATTCCTGGCCCAACTAATGCAATCGTAAACCGTCGCCGTCACATGGAATCCAACATTGTCATAGGAACTGATTACGACAACACGTCAACCGTTAGAAATACGGTAAGGGAAACAAAGGTGAAGGATACGACTATAAAGAATGAATTTGTAAAGAATACTGTAGTAAATGAGTCCATTGTAAAAGAGTCGAACGTTAATGACATTAATTCGAGGGTGGTTAAAAATGTCGTCGGAAAATCTACTTCAGATAGTAACACATCAACTGATGTAAAGACCCTGGCTGATGGTACCATTGTTAAAGTCACCAAAACAATTACCACGGTTCGTGGAGGGCAAATAAATGGCACTGACAACACAACCCAGAAGACCTCGTCTTCGACAGACGTCAATCGTGTGATGAAATCTTCTTCATCGACTCAAGTCAACCAACACAGCAACCATATTACATCGAACCAATCAACATGCAATGTCACCAACCGCTCAACAAATATGGCCAATCAGACATCCTCGAATATTATCAACAACCATGTGACCAAGTCATCATCCTCAGCTCATATCAGCAAGTCATCAAGGGATACTTCCCAAAATACTCTACAACAGACCTTGTCGACATCATCAACCACGCTGAATGATATCAAATCGCAACATGACTCTCATCACAGGAAGAGCGTAATGTCATCCAATGTTGACATGTCCAATCAAATTCTGCACAGAAAATCTCAGGTCACTTCAGTCGACAACTCTCAACATGTCTCAAACACCAGCACCGGGATGGACATACGTAAATCAATTTGTAACATTCATGATCAGGGATATATCACTAAATCACACCAGGATAGAAATACGTTATCATCCATGCATCGATCGACTCATCAAGATTCTGGTATAAAGAAAGGAGGATGGTCGAACGCGTCCTACCAAGTAATTGAACGTCCCCAGAAAATTGTTCGTAGGGACAATTTAACCATCGGCGGGAACTTCTATGGGTCCTCTGAGGCGAAATCTTATGGGAACTTTACGCGTCAGCAGAACATTCAGCAAGTCGAACGAGTGACCCGTCGTGCCAACCAATCGCATATCACCCTCGGTGAGAGCAACGTGAATGTGGTCACATCCTACAAGAAGGAATACACCCCAAGGAATCTTGGACCGTGTCCAGCAACGCTCATTGACATTCCGAAAACGCCATTCCGTCATACAAGAGACACTAAAACTCACAAATTCTATAAAGTTGAGTCTAAGTAATTCTATTCGTTCGCTAATTTTGTGTTGCAATCTTTCTTTTATTATATTTAGATTTCGCTTTGATTTGTTTACGCCCTACAATTTTCTTTATTATAATATATTGTAATTGTTTATTTAGTAGTTGCTTTCATACAGCATGTGCTTAAGAATCGTAACATTGTGATAAAGCAACGCGCGCATGCGCATCTGTTAACTAACCATGACATATCTATTTAAACAAATTCAGTTTTTGTTTCCTTTGCTTCTATTTTCCATGTTATGCATTAAGTTTTAATTTTATATTATTGAAAATATAATAAATTTATTTAAGATATATAATTATTGTGGTTTTTGGTTGCAATTATTTACTTCTTCCTAGATTTTGCTGCTCCAATGTTGTTTGCTAAAAATAAAGTTTGTAATAACATTGGATGCATTTTATAAATGCAAGGATACTAATTAATAGTGCGGTGCTATTAATTAAGTGTCCATTTTATGTTTTCCTGATTTTCTCCTCTTTGACACTCCATTTTACTTTCTGGCTGGCCATTTTGAACACTGAACTGCCTTATAAATAAGCAAAATTAAATTTTATAAAACGCCGAAAAATTGTTATACTGTTATATGTTTAAAGCAATAAATAAATAATTTAGTGTTTTTATCGAGTTATTCAGGATGTAACAGAGTGTGGGTGGGTGATAGCCGAATCCGTTGGTTTTTTTTTCTATATTTTAAGAGAAAAAAATCAGTCGATTATAGATTGCCTGACAAGATGGTGTGTTCTTGGATTTTCTGGTTGTTAGCATTAGAAATATTATATTGCAATGCTGAAGCTGAAGGTAGGAGCCATCGTGTTCGGCGAATAGTTGGTGGGGAAGCAGCGCAATTACCACCTGCTGACGACCCAAGAGTATATCTTCAATTCGCTGGGAAAGCCGCTAACATCCGAGGTGTCTTGGAACAACCACATTATGTATTCAGGGGATTGCGGTTTGGTTTGAAACCTTCAGGAAAAGACCGGTTTCAAGTAAGATTATAAGGTGAAATGAGTGTTCGTTAAAATATTAGTAATACTGGTGTTTTCATTAGCGGCCAAGGCAATATTTCTTGGAAGGTGATATCGATGCTACAGTATATCCACCGCCATGTTTGCAGACCATACCAAGCGGCGGGCCTGTAATTGGTAGTGAAGATTGCTTATTTTTAAATGTGTTCACGCCTGATCTACCTGATGGGACTGAGGGGTTACCTGTTGTTATTTGGATACATGGAGGAGGTTTTCGATATGGCTCTGCTTCACAATATGGCGTAAGTTTGGATTCCCTTTTGTCAATCCAGTGGTTTCTACTTAAGACTTGCCTGTACCAGGAATTACAAAAAAATATCGAATTTAGGTTCGCAATTTAGTTGGCCAGCGTCTTGTAATTGTCGCAATTCAATACCGCCTAGGAACTTTAGGCTTCCTAAGTACTGGAACTCCAGAATTGCCTGGTAACGCAGCCCTCTGGGACATGGCTCTAGCTGTGCAATGGGTACGTAATTATATAGGCTATTTTGGAGGAAATCCACATCGTATTGTGGTCATGGGCCAAGGTTCAGGTGCTAGTAGTGCATTAATGGTCGCACTATCAAATATTGCCAAAGGTATCTCAATTTTCATCCATTTAAACCTTAATGGAACTGAATCATTCGTCTTGTTGAAATTAGGTGCCATAAGTGCAGTTGTAGCGATGTCTGGAACAGCAATTTCCAATTGGGCCGCTGATAATACTCCTATGATCACCGCACGGGAAATCGCCGATTACCATGGATGTCCCACCACGTCGGCAATGGTTCTACTAAAATGTCTACAAAGCATCAAAGCCGATGTCATCGCTGAAGGTGACTCCGCTTTGGAAAAAGTACGACTTGTGAATCGTGGTTTTGTCACCGGATTGAACGGAATGTTAGGTGCGGCACCTAATGCAGAGGGACGATTCGATGGTCGCTCCTTACCTGCTGTTATCGAAGAAGCACCAATGGATGACATGACCAATGGAAATATTCCGGATATACCTATTCTCACAGGAATGACGCGTGATGAAACTAAAAGGGCGGTACAAAAACAATACAAAGCCGAGATTATAGAGAAACTTAAAGGAATCCCCAATTTTTTGGATCAAGTCTTGATCAAGAATCTTCAAAATTCAACCTGTATTAGTAAACGGAAATCAGGAGATAACAGTACCAAAGGTGCAAAGAATTTCAATTTGTTAAACCCTCTACAATTTAGGAACTATTTGAAAATTGCAAGAAATAATTTTATACAAGGACTTAGTAAAATTGCAGAGGCAACTAGTAAGTTTTCAATAACCATGAAACTCATAGTTTATTTATACTTGTGTACTTTTTGAGATGACGCTTTGTTCAACCTACCAGCGTTTTTGACTGCTGATCTGTGGTCTAAGAAAGGTCAGACTTCATTTTTGTACCGTTTTGAACATGTTGGGGAGAATAAGAAGGGTTTAGGTAGATTCTTTTTGCAAGGACTACCAATTATTGGAAATGACACTTCAGGTAAGCTTACTTAAGAAGACTACAAATTAAAAACAATGGAATATTATGTTTAAGAATTGAATGATACCGTGAGTCATGGGGATGACTTGGGATATATTTTCGAAGCTAGAAATCTAGATGGAACCCCTTTAAACGAACCATTGACATTGTCTGAGGAGGATCTTAAAGTCCAAGAGGAATTCACGCGAATACTCGCAGAATTTATCCGTACGGGACAAATTATTATAGACCAAAAACCAGTACAGAAGTTCTCAGGAAGCAACTTTATTCAAATTTTGAAGAAATCAAAAAGCAACAACCAATTTCGCTTCTGTGAAATGGCGTTATGGGCTGGACTAGCTGAAAGGTTGAAGAGTACTTCCTGTCAGTTCCTGAACGCTCTAGATACAACCGTCAAAGGTGCCGAAAATTTGTTCTTTGACACAATCGCACCAGCACAGAATAAACTTGGCCAAGGATTAGCTGATACCCAAAGAGCTGTAGACAAAGCTGTCCAGAAAATCAATCCCTTAAATCTATTCAACAAGAAGCAACTTAATTCTACATAACCAAGATGGCGGATACATGCAGATCAATTAGATTATTTATTTTTAGGTACACAAATACAAGCAAAATCCAATTCTAGCATATTAATGCCGTGTAGAATTACACAAAATGCAGGGATTGATCGTAAATCCACTGTAGCACACGACAATCTAATACAAATATGCTTATAGATCAACAATGAAAATACTTATATCTCCATAACCTCACTTGTGAGTACAAATATAACAATTGGATTGTAGTCACCGGGGATTGCAGAAATATCGACACATCTACATGTAAAACACGTACGAAAAATATACATATCCGCCCCAACATTTATATATCATAATATATATTCACTCTTTGCTTAGAGCTAACCTTACGAACTAGTTTGTTATTTACAAAAAAAACATGATTCACATTCGTAACTTTAAATTAGTACATTCGTTTTTTTTTTGATCAGTCAAACTGTCTCGAATGTGTTCTCCTTTTACAGGAAGAAATCACGTTACTTCATTATTTCGTGTAAGAGATCAAACGTTTCGCTTCGATTACGCTTCTGAATGCACTGGAGACATCATAAGAACATCTTTAATACACATATCACTGTGTTTACCAATGTCACGTAGAAAAATATTCGTTGCCTGATTACATCATAATTTCATACAAAACACCTATTACAACTTGTATATATTTAAGCTCGCTTTGTTAACTGCAATATGCATTCACAATTTCTCTAAAACCCTTCGTCTGATAAAATGGACACAGCACGATTATATAACATATGCACAAGGGGTACATCATCACAATTAGTGGTCTCTACATATGATTAGCAAGTTAACACGATTTTGCACATGAATAGTATCAATATGTTTTAAAGAAAGAAAAACCATTACATTTCTTTATATATCACAACGTTGATTCAAAGTACATTTTAAATACGATAAAGGATAACTTGAAAATAATTGACGTCGATTTTTACGCAATTATTTTAAGCAAGTTTTCGATTTTAAAAATCTCTAGAGTCAAAATTTCTTAGATTTTTAATAATTATTTTGAAATCATTTACAAACAAATGTCTATTATCCTTGTTCTTAAAACGTTTGAAACAACTTGTTTAATTTACTCAAATTTCGAAAATACCTCATTTTAAATATCACAACGTTGATTTCAAGCAAACATAAAATAGCTTTCGAAACAACGTTGGTGACAATAATTGATACTCTTGCAAATGTGATCACTACCGTTGCTGTTTCGCCTGTCCTTCGCACCAATCCAAATGTGCAACATTTCAAGAATTCATTGTGTATCACAGTCGTTTCACATGGTCTAACTTAACTATTCAGGCACAACTTTGAAAATGTCATCGATATTGGACTTATTGACGAGTTCACAATCGGGTAGACCAGCGTCCAGATTCACGTTGACGACTCCTTTATGTGCCTCAATCAGATCGCCATCAGCGAACGAATAAACCGAATTACCATCGTTTGGGGTGTGATAACCCATTGGCTTCTCCTTAATTGGTTGGCCATTCAAGAGATAGTCGTGACTCTGTCCGTAGGTAAACGTCTCCGAAGCTAGCGGTGTCGTGGGATAGGACTTTGAATTAAGGTTGTCTTTATCATACCCCTGAAAGTCGACGTTTGGGTGGTAAGGTAACGGTGTGTTAGGTACAGATCTCGAAGGGAATTTCAGGTCGTCTTCTGGGTTTCTCACTCTACACGAAGGATCATACATATTTATGGTACCAGGAAAAGTGTCCATTTCATGAATCATATCTCCAACATTAATATTTTCATTCAATTCGTTAGCTAGGTTCGTGGGAGGATAAGGGAAGGCTGAAAACAGTTGGGTTTGGTCGGGTACTGGGACCGATTGACTTCGGGATGAATTATGTGGTAAGCCATCGTCAAGAATCGTTGCATGTGGTTGAAAATTTGCTGTAACATTTGGATAGAATTTTCCATAGCCGTAAGTTTTCGGGCTAGGTGGTGCTGACATCGGTAAATTCACCATGTTATTTCGATAATCAACTGGTTGTAATTTCAACTCTAAATTTGGTCGTTTTGCTCGCCCGCGTTGTTTCACAGCTCTCAATATCGGTGTATTACGAGGACTTACGAAAGGACTCGCATTCGCACTCGAACACATCGACTGTTTTCCCCCATTCGGGCTAGAAATTGGTATAAAATTCACCTCGTTTCGCCCTCGTACTGTGTAGTCCTCTTGAGCATTTGTCTCAAAACTTACGCGTCTCTTAATATTCATATTCTGTAGGCTTTTTGAGACATTTCGTGGATTTCCCCCCTTTATTGTAGCGGTAAAAGAGGCCGAACTACTACTTGGTGGACAATTCTGCACTAATAATTCTCGCAATTGTGTGAGTTTATCCTCATCGTTGTTGCCGAGATATTTGATGATCTCCTCTTCGGGTTCCTGGGAGTTCGACGTGCCTAGATATTCGTCCAAAGCATCTTTCGATACCTGACTCACGCTTTCAAGGCGCTCGCGAGAGAAATACGGCGACGCATCGTTGGGTAGGAATGCAATCGTTTCTTCTTTTTTAATTTTGACGCGAGAAGGCTTCATATCACCGCTACCATCTACCAGAGGCGTTGCTATTGGATCCTTCGCATCGTAAGAAGGCATATCACAATAGTCAGGTTTCCGTTGGATCACTTTGTACTTACTATTCCTCTGTCGTTTTGTCGATTGCTTCGCAATCCGCGTTATTGCCGCTTTACCTAAGCATAGCAGACGGAATTTAGTAGGTTTGAAAATGGGAATTGAGGATATAACTTTACCGATATAGTTCGATTTGTTCGAAACAGTTGGCGTCTCTGGTTCCGTTGTTGGCGGCGGGCGGTGAAAGCTATTGAAATCAGGTAACGAATTATTCGCGCTATCACAGTTGGGTGGATATTCGTGAGTTGGTGGGTTCTCCTTGGCCTCCATGGGAACGATTGGTGATGTGCTGCAACTCGTCGATGGTGGTGAACCTTTCAATTTTTTACCGCGATATTTTTGTTCACATTTTTCTGATTGCATCTAGAAAATAAGCTCATTTTTAAAATATTCTCATTTTAAGTACTCGTTTAAAGATGATTTAACGAACCAATTACATTTTTAAAATATAATCCAATAGAGCTCCGTTAATGCCAAGATTGATAAATATTTCTTTTGGCGAATGTAATTAGGAAGTGAATTGATTTCATTCTTCAAACATGATGATTGTCAAAAAGTAAATTAGAGTGCCACTCATTCGTGGTAAAACAGTTTTAAATTCTTAAATATCTCGAAATAGCTTCCAAGGATATTAAAAGTTAAAACTGAACAGTAAACTTTAATAAATAATGTATCATTGTTTATCTGTTTCATTTTAATTTTAAAACGTATTTTATCATCATAATTACCTGTTTCCGCTTGCCCTCTTTAGACTGTTGCAGTTTACGTTGCAATTGCATCGTTGTCTCCTTGTGTCTATTGATATAACAGTTATGAGTATTGTCTGCAAAACAAAACTTATCTATTAGAAATACTCCAGCGGTCATATCAATGAGCACACGGAAGATGCCGACCTTCCACATATAATCCCCGCATTTAGATCGTTATAGTAAGTAAATCCCTGACACTCGCACAATATCTCAACGATAATTACTAATCAATATGTCAATCATAAATTCCACTTACTCGCCCGAATCGAATCAGTGACATTAATTACTGCAATCTACGAGAGGCCTAGCATCCAAGATAAATTCGCTCCGATAGCTATAATCATGATGAGATATCTAAATACAGTTAAAAATGCTCATTTATCATTAGAAAATAACAACAACTTCTCGATATCAGGTTTTTGCCAAACACGTTAGCCACAATGCATACATTTAAATAATTTCTGCATTAATGTTAAAAAATATGTTTACTTCAACAAGTAGCATTTAGCTGCGTGTGAGAGAAAAAATTGCGCACACAAATAACAAACAGCATACGTACCACCGCAAGACGACGTGGTAAACTCTGTCACGAGCTGCGCCGCCTCAGAGTTGATCGCTACTGAGAGTTCCTTCACTAGGTAATATGCCAACGAGATAACGCTTTGGAACTGCGCTGAAAGCTTGTCCTCCGCCCATTCTTTGATGATATGCCATGCAGCTGCCATGTAATCGGATTGTGTACAATGTAGTTCTGTTGACTGACAATTACTCCGTTTTTTAAATAAACTACGAGAAAATCAAATATGTTAAACCTACTGTGGTTTTATCAGATAGATCCGGTAACATAGGTGTGTCCAACTTGATCCGACTCCGCAGTCCCGAGTAGCAATACTTGCTCTGGCCTCGTGTACCTAATCGTCTTGGGCGTACATTGGGATACACCTGCTTCATCACTTTACCAAAATCGGCTGTACTTAACGGTTTTATCCCATTAGGTTCGCAAAATGCGACATAATCATCATAAACTCCTTTCTTCTGCAGAGACAACTCCTTATCCTCCTCCAAATGTGTCTGTATCCAAATAATAGTCTGGTTAATCTCGCTGCGACTGCCCAGAGGATTCATCGACTGTCGCAATGGATCTACGCCTCCGGACTGCTCCGTCGGTAGTTTCAGATACAGCAGGAGTTGTTCAATCGGCAGCAGGCCGTACACCTGATCCAATAGGCATTGGATCTTCTGTTTACCCTTCTCACTATATTAAGTGAAGGAAAAAAAAACATGAACATCATAATAAATCATCTCAAGCTCTTGACTTTTAACGATTTGTCAAAAGTTAAGCAAAATTTTGGCGATGCAAACATGCTACAGAATAAGCTATCAATCAAATTGCAAAATTTTGGCACGTGCGTGTGATTACGTCAGATGTACCAAAACATTATTGTTTTGGGAGTCGGAGCCATTAAACGGCTTTCAGTATTTTAGAAAAAAGGATTTACATGGTGCACAGGTGTGTTGCGTTTGTTTTCATTGGTACCATTTCGGTGCGGGAATTAGTGAATAAACCAGTCGCCGGTTGACATTCACAGGTTTTTTAGTAGGCATTCAGCAAACAACGCATGGAATATTTCGAAAACAAATCTACCATAACTTAATTTGTATTTAAATAACAGGTTACTGTTTGTTTATAGATATTTCGGAAGTGTGGATAGTAGGTGTAGGGGTGAACACATGCACAAACTAAACAGATTTACTTTCTGATTTATGGGTCATAAACCATGAAAGGGAAACATGTTATTTGTATTAATTTCATGTTCTGAAGAAATATGCGACATTACTCTCATATTATTCAAGTATACGTATGATAAGAAGCATCTTACAATTTGCAACCCGCCTCAGACGCTCTCGCCCATGACGCAACAATCTCTGATTGGTCAATC
>WSZQ02122440.1:4898-30181 GCA_019419845.2 Weissflogia rhopalogaster
CTGAAACTCAAACAAAACAAAAAACAACACGACTAAACTATGCCGGAAAAAGAACCTCGGCGAAATGAAGATGGATTTGAGGTCGCATTTGGTATAAAATCCTATAGATTTATAAAACATCCAAACTGAAATAAATAGCCCGTTGGCGTGCGGAAAACAAGCGAGAAACTTTACATCTTCGAATTTATTTCACAGCATGCCTCTCTGCCTGCTCAAAAGCGGCAGGTTGGTGGAGGCGCCGGGTTGCTGGGTTTATATATAATTTACTATCAAAACCCCAAATTTTATACAACTTTTTAAATATTTACTTCCAACTGAACTCATAGACTTTGGGTAGTACTTTTTCGTGTAATATAGTCGTAAATAAAATTTGTTTGATTACTTTACGTCATTAATACAGAATATTTTTATGGGAAAAACATCAAATGTCTAGAGAAAAAGTCGTGGAAAAAATCAGGAAAAATAAACTTGAAAAAAGGGAAAAGAAGAAAAAGTGATGAGTGCTGAGAGGTTGCTATGGTGATGTATTCATCAGTGCTGTAACTAGTCGTGTGAAAGGGTTCCTGACAAAATTAAATATTTTCAAAGAAAAAATTGTAGTGATGTAAGGCTATCTTCCCTTTATCTTGAATTCATTTATTAGTTTCTGATAAGTCATGGTTAAAATTTTAAAATTTTTAGTCTCAGTCTAACAAAACTTCGCGAAACAGATCAGCAGCTTATATTTGCACCGCGGTGAACGCGCCTGGTTCGACCAAGGTACATAAATGTCACCAAAGTCCCTAAGTTTACAGACGGACAAGTTTTACCGTGTTATCCGTAAATCCCATCAATTCCATGAGCAGACCATGCGCGTTCACCACCAAGTTAACTTGAATTTAGTACAGTTTTGAAGATTTGCTTAGGAAGAATAGTTAGAAAAAACATTTTCTTTAAATTTCATGCATTTCAAAAGATACGCGCAGATATAACGAATTTATGTGGTTTTTATAACATAAATTTCAAGTATTTAGAATGAAATGACAAAGTTACGCCACTGATTCATTCTCATATGAGATCTTTTCCCTTGCACATTGGACAAATTAGTACGTCGAGCTTTATACATCTGGAGGCGGCAAACGGCGGCCACGAATACGATGACGGGGTGGTTGGCGGCGGTGGTAGTGGCTTTTCTTCACCAACTCTCTTCCCGCTGAACCACGTCGACGAAGTGCCAGACAGACTGACGCACCACACTGCACGATCCTATTGTCTGATCTAATTAGACCTAGCTGAACACACCACGTCATGTGGAATTGTCTCGTGCTCAATTATTTCTTTATTAATTATCAGCTAGTTCATTATTGTGTTACTGCTTGTCTGGGATTGTTATTTATTTTCGTATAGTTTTTGTTACCATCCTTTCTCATTGTAGATAGCTTCTTATCTTCTAAGATGTCGAAACTATTTTTTGGGTAACATTGCTATTTTTTGTACATATTGACGTTTTAATTTAAATTAATAATTATTGGAAAGAAATTAAAGATTTTGGTTAGAAGGTGTATTAATTGGAAGAGAAACTGATATTACCTCAGAACGGATTTGAACCTGCAATCAAATCTAGTTCTGCGTCCTACCAGTAAGTTGTTAGGCCGTTCGCCACATACGGCGTTAACAAAATATGTCATGTGGCGGTTGTTGGTTCAAATCTGATCGGAGGCATTACTTTTTAAAGCAAAATGGTGCTTAATAATTCTTATTATCATCAGCATTTTATCATCAACACCAAAGAGTACTGTCCTCCCAGTTACGCCACCTGTTTAGGCACACAAGTACTAGACATACGAATGTTACCAGTTCAAATCTGGTCGGAGGTATTATCCTTTTTCTTGAAATGAATGCAATTCATTAAAAATATCTTTAATTATCTACTAATTGCAAATTTCTTTGGCTTTTGTCAGTTTTTTTGAAAACATTGTGACAAATTCTTCAGATTTTTATTTTAAACAACAGAGAAACACAGATTTTTATGTATTCATAAATTTGAACAATAATTTGAACAATATTGAAATCGTCCTTTTCTCCAATTTCAAACTCACAAAGCCCAATAATATTGGAAAATATGTGGTGCGAAATAAAGTAGAGTACTATAAATAAAGCCAGTGGCATGCTGTGTAGATTCCTTGAAATATGCAAAATCTGCAAATGCTTTATTAACGCGATTAAAATCGGCTGCACTGCATTTAATTGTAATCGATGTGCGGTCAACATCGACGCGTTGCTGCAAATAAAAGTGCGTGGAACTACCCGTAGCCAACCATATCAGCACAATGATTTGCATTAATATTGATCGTCGACGCGTGAATTATCGACTCAATTATTTACGAAATTGTATAAATTCTATGCATTTTCTATGATGCTGTGCATAGTCTGTTGAAATACTTGTTTACGAATTTGGAAGAGTATGGGAAATATTTTCGTTTGTCAGCTTTAGTCCAAAAATTGATTTATATAAATTTTTCATTCATAACTTGCCACGATTTGCCTTGAACAAAATTCTTTTCAGATTAAATTCCTTTATTAGTTTCGAAAAAGTCATAGAGTTAGTAAAACTTGAGCTATATAGACTCAAACTAACATAATTTAGCAAGTAACTCATGAAAGCAGAATGGTAAATGCGCTCGGTCCGCAATGCTATTTAATTGATAAGGAACAAAGTGGAAAACTAACCACAACGGTGCGATGGATGCGCCTTGAAGAACAAATCACGGCGCAGCACGGAAATTGCGCCGGGTCCGAGCAAGTTATTTAATCATAAGAGAAAAGGGACGAATGTCAGGGTGGTGCCGGGGCCGAGTATTCGACGTGGTACATATTCCCGCGTTCGATTCGATCAAGGTATTTTACCTGCGCAGAAACGTTTCCAAAATTACCTGTAGAGAACTAGCAATTAGCTGCATTACACGAATGTGACATCAACAACATGATCGGGTCATTTCCAAGACTAGTCGCTAACAGTTATCTGCGTCATCAACACCATAATCTGACTGAACGCGGTCAGTTTGCTTTTTAATACTGCCAACTTGGTTCGTGACACTTGCACTTAACTAATCTTAAACTTTTTAGACATAATCCTATGAGAGTTTAGCTTCCCCCTTTACCGAAAGTGGAAATATCTTTCTGTAACATACATGTTCTTTGCAGCACCCCCTAAAGGAGTGTATACTCATATAATATTCATAAAGCTATGTGAATGTGTTTATTCTATTCGCATATCCTTTATGATAAGCTGCTGATATTCCAGTCGGACAATCAAAACTTAGTTTAATCTTCACCCAAGCGCTACAAAGCTTTGTGTAATCTATTATTCTGTTTTGGCTCAAAGATTTGCATTCACTTAACCAAACATTTATGCGCAATTACCTAAAACTTGCTTTGAGTTAGCGTAAACTCATGATGATTGTCCTGACCTAATTTTCTCCTAGCTTGCAATTTTCCTGGTTCAAGTCAAGCAAGCATACATAGACTCGATTAATTTATGAACAAGGCAGATTAACATTTTGTGATTAACGTTTCAATTCCGCCATCTATCGAAATTTTTTTTTTAATCATAACACGTAGGTCTATATTAGAAATCGATCATGTCATTAAAGGTCATCCGGGCAGAAAAAGGATGACATGACAGGATACGATGCATTATTTACCAATCTTACGTAATTGACGCTGCTCTGGCCTGAAATGAAGGGAACAGTACCGTGTTCTGAGAAGCAGCTCCTTAATATTTTGAGAATCTCCATATTTTGTTATTGCTTTTGCTATACCTATCTGATAAGAATCGTATTATCATACATCTGTTGTTGTTGCAGGCTTTACCTAAGATGCGTAATTTCTACCGCGCTGCACAGTTGATTTAGGGGTTTCTAGTTTTCTCTATCAATTATTGTAATTCGTGATGTAATATCAAACTTAAAAGCAAACTATTTGGTCAACAAATGGCTGCGAACAGTATTTTGGTGCTGCAGGAAGCGTGGACTAAAGAACGGCCAGCTTATTAATATATTTAGCACTGTCATCTGAAGTTATTACAAATTTCTATCCTTTTTAAGTGGAATTACAATCCAATGCACTTGTTGTGCTCTCAGTTCTCACAGCCTGCTCCAAAATGATAACAATCTAAACATTTTGACACCACGTACAATTATTTTAAGTGATAAAAATGTTACAAATTAATGAACTTTTTGAGATCTTCAAAATATTCTCTATGATATGTTGTAGAAATCCACTTGGATGAAACAAAAAATAGTTTAATCTTTGCACAAGCATTACAAAGCTTTGCGTTATCTATTATTCTATTCCCAGCTAGAGTAGCAAACACAACATCCCGATCCCACATCCCACATCCAGTTCCAGCTGACCTTAATTAACATGGTCTACGCGATCCTTGTAAGCATTAAGGACGCATGACGATTCGCAACGATGCGCACGGAAAACCAAAACGCTATTCCTCATCCCCCGCCTGCTCCTACCCCTCGCTCCAGACTAGGGCTCGAGGTCTGTTTGTGTCCTGATAGTTTGCAGGATAAACACCAAGAACACTAACAGTAAACAGAATGAAACCGAGGCGAGTGTGAAAGGGAAAGTCCCGCAGCGTAACCGCGTCTAAGAATGAGTCCTGTGGCGATGGGGCTGGCGATGGTGGAGGCGTCGGTGGACACACGCGGCGAGAGTTGGATAGAGTAGATCAAATTAGCAACTTGCATTCTAGTTTATTAATGCTGTGCGTTCGGGTGCTCACAAGCGCGGAACGATAACATAACATTATTTTCTCATTACGAGCTTTGAATTTAATTTGTGCGATGCGACCGGCTGCGGCTGGCTGGGCCGGACTGGCTGGCACCAGTCGTACATTGCTGCGCGGGCTTTATGCAAAAATGATGCAAAATGGGTGATATTTTTAGGTATATGTGCAAACAATGCGAATTGCAAGTAGACACCAAGTCATTTTTCATGTGAATATTTGAAAATGGAGAGGGAAGAGTAAAAACAGGTTTTTTTCTATGTTTTGCATCATAACTCTCGTGCTTTGAGATGAAATTTTCATATTTTAAAAGTGTATATTTCTTTTATTTACGGTATTGAAAATGTCATTTTTTTATTCTTAAATGTTTTAAAAAATACTGAAATTATATGCATAACAGGCAGAAAAGACAAGAAATGAAAAAGGTCTCTAAGTGTCAAACAAGAATTGATTTAAAGATTAACCAATAGGTTCAAGCCATTGACTAACTTTGACACAGGACAGAGAAAGCCGTAGCGTTGATTTTAAGACGGCTGAAGGCCTTTATATACTGAATTTTTTATGCAATATCCTGCATAGTTTCATAATTGAGGATATTTAGAAACTTAATTATCATAAAATATTAATAATTCCAAGGTACACCTATATAATTACGAGCAACCAAAAATAGACAATTATATATGGATGAAATATATTAAGCTGTCAATTTACCTGATAGCTTAAATAGTTTCGTCGTAGTTTACTAGTAAAGTGCAGTTAAATTTGAGTATTTTCTTCCTTTCTGAAGGTATTTACAATTTTCAATCCCGAATCTAGAAGCCGGAATCCAGAATGCAGGCGCAACTGGACGCGGATTTCCCGCATATCCTGCCACGTTGAAGTCATGTTGAGTGAAAAGCATCAAATTGTAATCGGAACTATCCTAGAAGGACGAGACGTACTAACGCTGGCGCGCACAGTCCCGCCGACTAAATTGAAATCGGAAAACGTCCGACCATTCAGCATCCGACCGCATAAACTATACGAGTATACTCAACCAAAACAAAACACACAAAAACATTTCAAATCTCGCGCAAATCACGGATGAAATATTTTATAAAGCTATGCAAATCTGCAATTTTCATGTTTTGCATCCGCATATCATCCGTCAAATATTCACACTTCTTAGAATATATGAGTATACGCAATTTGTGTAAATTGTAGGAGATGCCCTAGGAAAGTTGGAGTAGGATCTACTTGCATTTATAGGCGAGTACTATCTTTGAAAAGCATGACAAGCTGACAGTTAGCAGAATATGGTTTTAAGTTACTATACAAAAGTAGGAGAAGTTACCTAGTTAATAGTATTTAGAGGCCCTTTACCACACATTTATCAGCAAAACAAGTTTTTTAGAAATAACCAACAACTTTCATCAATGTATATTATTAATATTAATTTATAAAAATCACTGGGTGGACTTAAAATAAATTACAGAAAATATAATAGAGTTGAGAACGTACAAACAGCTATTATGGTGGATGATTTTTTAACGCTTTTCTTGCCTTTCTCCATGTTTCTCCTCATGAAGAAAAGCAGGAGGAGCCGGTCTTTAAACCAATAAGAGAAAGAGTCTTAAACATTCCTCACATCAAGTTGAATATAAAGCTAAATTTGTAAATCATATTGTTTCAGATTCTATGAGATGTAGCTGCAGATCGAAGAGAGTTGGAGCGAGTAGAAGTCGGCCAGATCATCTATATCACGCGCAGCGATGGCACGGTTTGCGAAAAAAGCAGCAGAAGTCTATCTGGTCATCGTCGTTTTGGTCACCTCACTGCTCGCAGGTAAACAACTTAACCTCTAAAAATAACTCCTTAAGTTGCCCCCTCCTCCCTCCCACCCTTGCTTCCTTTACCATCTCCGTAAGCTTCTTACAACTGTATTTCCGAGTCGTAAGTTTGGTGTAAGTGGTCGCGGAATTGCTGCTCCGTCTAATCTGCTTTCCAACTTTTTTGCTGCAACCTGCTCCACCACCATTGATTGATCCATTTTTTGCGCGCGATTTTTGTTTGTGCAATTTCCCTGATACTGCAGCATTTGTGTTGATATGTGTACATTGTGTAGACGAATGCCTGACTGACTACAGAGAGGGGTCACTCGCTTGTGGTAATATCGTTACAGCGAAATTACGGGCGCGTGGATATCGAAAAACATAAAATTGTTTGCCGACGCTGATGGAGCGCCGCCGTTTTGACGGCAAGTCCGCGGGCTTTAGAACATTTCGCATTTGTGCACGATATTCGTGGAATGTGTGTCCTGTGCCGTGTGCCATATTGGGCTGACGCGGTTGATTTGGGCTGACGCCGGCAGAAGTCGCGTTTTTATGCTGGTGTTCGCAGGGATCAGAGAAAAAAAATGCCGTCCAATCATCTCTGAAGTGAACATGCCTAATTTGGGAGGGTTTAGAAATGCAACAACAGTTGCATAGCAAATTTTAGAGGAAATGGGAGGAGTTATATACGATCAATTAGAGTTTTTGACCAATCGTTTCTAATAGAAAGTTTTGTTTTGTAGAATTCTAAATGTGCTTTAAAACGAAACCGATATTCTACTTAATGAAGTAGTCTTAGAAGTGCAACAAGAGTGTCAGAATATATTTCAATGTGAAATAGGCAAGGAATTTACAACCATTTTGAGATTTTGACCAATAGTCTTTAAGCACACATTTAAAGATGATATGACCTAACTGTCGATTCAAAACGAGACGATATATTGTTAACAGTCAACTCAGTACTCCCTGTTTTACGTGGCTATGGCTAACAGGAAACCAGTTAGTTTGCGCGAAGTCAGCTGCGCAAGTGCATGCGCCAAAAGGTTTGCGCGCTGTACAAAACATTCAAATTATCATGTAACAAAAAATGCCGCAATATTTGCAAATTGGTACTCGGCTATATAACCTAACCTAAATTGAAGCACGGGTATCATATGAATTTTTAAAAGAGCTAACAGGAGATGAAATAGGAGAGCTGTACAGTCGCGTGGTTGTTCGACGAATGTAAACTCAAAGGGAGCTATTATACCTAAGAGATGACGCACAGACGCCATGAATTAATACCTTTAATTAGTTAATACCTTTCTTTCGCATCTATATATAAGGGAAAGCTCCAAACTATAAATTACTATCGTATTGGGGGAAAGTTAACACCTTACGTGCTAATCTTCCACAATCAAAATCATCATCCTCCTCTCCTCTTTCTTTGTCATCAGATTCGTCATTCAACCACGCTATAACTCCTCCCCTAAAATATGATTTTTATACCAAACATTGAATGTATTTATACCTATGACTATATTTTCGCTCCCGTTTTCAACTTTATGTTATACAGCCTTCATCAACTACCAAAATATCGGAAGTAACGCAAATCTCATTAATAAAATGCTAAAACACCGTAGTAAAATGCCAACAGTATGTGAGTAGCTTCTGCAATGCTCGCACATAACGATATGCCAATAATAATAAAACTGTCAATATTACCCGGTAGGCGTGGCCCAAAAATACGAGCGGAAGCAATGCCCGGCTTCACCTGACGACGCTCACGGGTTTGCAGACTTTTATTCGCCGCCCATAAATTTTGATTATTTGCAATAATTCGCATTCGCTGCAGAAATTGGCACTTCAATGCGCCCTGTGGAACGCGCGCGGCTGCCTCGCGATTGTTGTCGAAAACTGATGTATAAAAGTGGCTAGTACTCTGGAAGCCAATAGGATTATTACACGGGTCAATTTGCTATTCGTTTTTACTCCCTTCCGATAATATTCCATATTTTCATTGATGTCGTTGCTTAAAATTATTGGTAATTTGCGATAGATCAGATTTTATTTTTCGAAAATTTTACGGTTTTTTTTGTATTTTAGTATTATGACCTCATGGATACTTTTTTATTTTATCTTTTTATGATAATGTAGAGTATGTTACTGGAGAACAGTTAATGGAAATTAGTTGGTAATATTTTTAATACTTTAGGAGATAAAAAAGATTTTTACCAAAATGTCAGACAGAATTGACTTTATTAGAATTTTTTTTATTAATTTTTACATTTCTGCCTTGTATTTTGCGAACGGTTCAAATTTTTTGTTTCGCATAGACTCTTGCTCGTTTCCCATGATAAGAAACATTTTTGTCGGTGAACATTGTTTAAAATCATCATAATATTTTTATTGATCCACCAATTGTCTTGATTATTTTATTATTAACATTAAATTATACAAGATTTTCATATATATTTATGACAATATGAGTTCCACAATGAGATTAATGAAATATTTACACCCGATTGATAGTAATTAAAAAATATTTATGAAAATTCGAAAATATTTAAAATAAATATATATTATATTAAATATTTCGTAGTTAATCAACATATACGATGCAGATTTCATGATTGTCTAGATAATAAGTCATATTTACTTATTGGATTACTAGAAAATTGATTTTAAGACTGTATCCCTATTTTTTCTGGTCCACAACCTGAAATAATTAGCAAGCTATCTCCGAAAAATATTATAAAATTATCATATTTTCGGTTAGAACCACCGGGACTTCGGGGTTCGAGTTAGCGGAGTGAATTTAATATAAGAAATAAATTTACACTAAAATCAAGAGAGTGATAAAAACTAAAATCTCTAATTAAAAATTCTCACACACTCTTAATTCACATCATTAATCCACAGCGAAAAAGTCACAACTCAACAATCGCAATGCACAACCCACAAAAAGCAAAACACACCACAAGAAAATACTGACAACTTCAATTAACATGACTCAAACACAACAAAAAACCACATCAACAGTACATTTTTTAAATTTAATTAAACATCTTTTGGGGGCAATAGACAGAAGTATAGAAAGAAGATTGATTACTGAAGGAGGACAAACAATTTTCAAGAAAAATCATTTTACATTTGGATATATAAACAATTTTCCCTTGAACGTCTCTGACAGAAAGAAAGACAATTTTAAATATAGGCTTTTATCGACCAAACCTTGCATTGCAATGAAATTCAGAAAAAAAACAGAACAAACGAGTTGACATGTAAAAGCATCTCGTTTGGCTCTTTGGCGGCTTTGACCCGCAAAAGATCGTTCCTGTGCGACGCTTCAACCACCCCGAGCCGCCCTAGCGCCCCAGCCGCTCTAGCCGCCTTCCAGCGAAGCCGTCGCCGCCGAAAAGATAGCGCGGCGCGTATGCAGAGGAGGCAGCAAGTCGGAAACGCTTGATAATCTCGTCTGCACGCGACGTCACTGAATACAAATCGACAAAGCGTGGCGGGGGCGGCTGCGAAGGCGGCGGCCATGCATTGAGGCTGCCCGCACAGTGCGCAAAAACTGTCTGATGGTTTTTAGTGCTGCAGGCACGTCGTAGCGCTTTTCATCCGTATTTTTTTTATGAAAACACGCTTTCCTGACATTTGCCAGCAGGATGCGGTGTGCTGCAAAGCAGTAGTCGAGCAGCTGCAGGACCACCAAACGAAACAAATTAAGCTGTTGTATTGTTGTTACGAGTTTTCACCACAAAGGAATTAATATTACTTCCTGTATGAGGAGACAGGTCGAAAAATTGCTGTAGTTATTTTTAAAAATGGATTATTCAAATTTAATTACCATTTGCGTTTAATTAATGCGTTTAATGAGATGAAAAATTGGGATGATGAATAACTACAGAAAAACTTATTATAATTAATCTGTGAATTTGATATTTTAATTAGTTTTGGAGATAATTTACATTATTATGTAATTTAGTAGGACGCAAAAATAAATATAGGACTTTTTTCAAATGATTATAACTTTTTAGTTTATCTATATTATTTCTAATTAAAATTGATATCAATATATTTCTGTCAAAAACTTAAATATAAAGAATTATAAAGTTATTTCTGAAAATATTTTTAAAATCATGATAATTTATTTGTTAATCTCCCGATTTTCATGATTTTTTTATTCGCCTGAAAATGAACTATATTATTTTAAATGATAAGTTTCGCATCATCAACAATGAAATTTCTACATCTAATTGATAAAAGTTAAAAACGTTTAATTAAAGACAAAATTAGTTCAACACCTCATAAAATTGCAGTTTATCAACATATTTCATGTAACTGTCACCATCATCTTGCTATTAAATCAAACTTACATATTTGTTTCATAGAAACTTTATTATAATATAAATAGGAAGTGCTATCAAATTGCGAGAGAACTTTATTTTGCAATCAGCTTAACTTTTTGGTTTATTAACAAATTTTCTTAATTATTTCACCAACAACCAGAAAGTAAACTATATTTTATTGTATATCTACTTAAAAATAGTTCAACGTCTTGAACACCAACATATTTGCAACTTCTCTACATAAGTTAATACAAGTATGATTAAACTGAAAAAAATATTTGATACCTCATAATTTTGTAGTTTATCAACATATTTTCATGCAGTTTTCAACATCATCTAAATAATGCGTCATAATTACTTATTTGTCCAAAATATGTATGATTATATCACTATTTTTACAGGTCCAAAATATGAAACATGAAAACTAAAATTCAATCTCAGAGCATTATTTAAATATCATCATAAATTTCGCGTAAATCAATCAATTTTCATGATATTTTCTCCAATAGCTAGAAGGTAGTCAATATCTTCTTATATTCATTAAATATAATGAGTTACAAATCAGGAAAACTCAATATTTTGCACATAATACGTAAAAGTTAAAAAAAAACGTTCAAATAAACATACTGAAAATTGAAGAATTGAGAATTGAAGAATTGAAGAAGTTTATCGTTTATTTTATTTTTTATTGTTTATTGTTAATTTTCTTGAAATTTTCAACTTAAAGAAGAAAATAAAATACCTTTTCTTAAAATTATTCAAGAAACTGAATATCACATTAAATAACATTCTGCTCCTCAAAACATAAAAGTTACAAAAACGTTTAAATAAAAGCACTAAAACCAATATTCTTGAATTGTTCACCGTTACTAAGATAAGAAACTGTATTTTTAAGAATTTAATTTACATAAGCATCAACCACTTTTGTTCTGCTTAAACATTAAGAACAAAAACATACAAAGTAACCCTTATAACTTTCTAAATTCTCAATTTTTTTTTTTGAAATTTTCACTTCCACTTCAACATATGAATATTTTCCTACATACGATATAAAATATTCTTACTATAAAGGTTTAAATTTAAAATCATAAAGTTTATATACCAAGTTCCGTCTAAAACTCAAAAAAGTAGCACCAATTCATGAAACAGTAATTGTAAACAGAAAATATCAACTTCATACGTCAATATTCCTAAAAACCGACCAACTATTCACTCACTAACCACCTAACCAACATTTGTGTACGCCATATTGAATGCATTTCCAGAGCGTTCAATGGAAAGTTGCGTTCAGGCTGGTCGAAGGCGACCGGTTTTAGTATTGAAATTCATGGAAAGCGCAATCTGTTCAGTTTAAAACGGCCCCCCACAACCAACGAACCAACGATTTTTATGCGTCTTTCCTGCTGGCTCCTGTCTACCCCTGCTGGCTCCTGCTGCTGGCACATTCACAGCAAAGTTGCGCATCCGACATCACGCATCCGACATAAAATTCACGCCCGGTGGAAAATGAAAACGCGAGCAACAAACGCAAATACGACGACGTACATCAGACGCCAGCAGTGCGAGAACTTTGCGATAAAAACTTTGCGAGTATGTTTGTTAAAAATGCGCGCATATTCACCCTACATACGTACACACAACTGCCCCGTGCCTAACAAGACCAACTTTTGCAAAGTGAATTTTCGTATTTTATTGTACAATGTTTGAATGGTGGGCAGTAGTGTTTGGGCGTGAACAAATTTTTATGCTTTGTTATGTTTCTGGCACGTTTTTTTGGTGTTCAAAACTCATTTTTATATGTTTTTATAAGGCTTTTTTTATTTAGATGTGGTTTTATGCTATCGCCGAGAGTGTTGCAGGTTTGTATATGCCAATTTTTGAATTTGTTCTTTGCATTTTCGGTGGAGGTTTACCTTATTTTTACGTATACTACAGCAGTGGAAGTACGTTTTTAATGGGGCAGTTTTGTATTCATATTCCTGCGAATATGGTTATTAGGTTATCTTATTCCTGCTTTTATATTCTTCGCTGCTTGCTGGCGTGCGATATTAAACTTGTTGAAATTAGTCTATTAGTACGTGTTTTGAGTTTAATGTGTTAGGTTGAAATAGTTGTAAGTTGCTTTAATGACTTATATTAAATCCCAGTTTATGTAATGTTTGTTTTATGATTCTCTTTTCTAAAGAAACAAATAATTTCATTTCTTGTAATATATTCAGAAAGAGTTTTCCGAGAGTCTTAAAAAATTATCACTTATTTAATTAATGACATATTTTAATTACTTTTTATTACTTACAGTTTCATATTAATTTCCACATTTTTCGTTTTTTTTTTCCATGGGAAAGAAGAGTTTATTAATGCCATTATAATTATATTAAACAATTATATTAATCTCCCCGGGATGGGCACCCATCATTATATAACATAATTAATTCTCAATTAAATATCACACATAAAATTCACACCAAAGAAAAAATGTCATATCTATAAAAATCTACTTATCGGTATATATCACCAATCGCAAAATAAGCGCAACCCAATGCACTTAACACGGAACAAGGAACTTCTATCAAAAACAACTCAACACTCACACCATATGAAAAACAATTTGATAAGCCACAACAACATCAATAATAAAGACGTCGCATTACAATTCACATTGTCATAACATGTAATACAAACAAAATAAAATTAAAAACTGTCAACAAACCAGGCTAAAGGCCAGTGTGGTCGATGGCCAGGTCTACGGATCGAATACAATATTATTACGTTTTAAATTTTAATCATTATTATCTTCTTTGCCTATTAATAATCAATAATCAGTCTTCATAAAATGTTTTTGCAGCCGAATGGCGCGGCGGTACGTTTAATGTCTTCTTAGTAGAAGATCAATTTTTATCGATAATACTTTCAAAATTCTTTCACTTTAAGAAAATTAAAAGAAGACTAAATTTTGTAAATATTACTGAATCGATTATTAATTCTTGGTAATTATAAAAAATACGGAGTTACCATAGAAAATCTTGGTGAATATAAAACCATAAAATATAATTAATTTTACACTAGCTAAATGTACATATAAATGCGTATTGCTCGTTTGTTTATCACGTGCAATGAGAAATAAAAAAGCTACTCTTAAAAACATCATAAAGATCGTTGCCGTAAGCGAAGAAAAAACTATCGTTAAAAAGGAACAAACAAATTTTCATAAATTTGAAAGGAAATAAGATATATTTTCCTCGGTAAATACGAAAAAAATCCATTGTTTTATTCCCAAAAGCTTATTTTATAGTTGTAATTGTCAGATATTAAAACAATAACAATATGAATTTACAAAAACTATAATAATATAATTATGTACTGATAAAACGGTAGTAGAAATAAAATAATACGGAATTACCCCAGAATTCCTAGGTGAATGCAAAATCATAAAATATATTTAATTTCTCTTCACATAATTGAACTTCTAAACACGTATTTCCCTCAAAAGATATTTATTCAACTCAAATAACGTTTGTTCAACACGTGCAATGAGCAGTATAGAACGTGTTCATAAAAAAAGCAAAAAATCGGCGCTACAAGCGAAAAAAAACTTCATAGGAACAAATAACAGAAATGTTTAATCCGTAAAAGCACCTAACGTAATTTTTTGTATATCGATTTCATCCGCGGGCTATTGTTTGATTTCGCAGCACTTTTCCGCGGGTTTTTGCCTGCGTTTACCTGCGGAAATAAAAATGTTTGAACGCGTCGCCGTTGCGCCAAAAGCGCAACATTCAGCGTAAACATATTGAGAATGGGCGATTTTTTCTCCTCGCCTTGCCATTGCTGGCGAGATGGAGAGAAGGAAATTTTAACATCGTTGCGTCGATGCTTCTGAAGGCTTTGTGTGTTTGCGGAAATTGGCTTTCGTTGGCAGTTTCCAGGCAAGATGATGTGCGCTTTTTCGGCCAAGCGAGCGCGCGCTGCTGCGACGCGATGCGATGGCGAGGTGGTGGTGGCGCCGGGCAGCAGACATCACGAAATGGAAACATCGCAATTTCGCTCGTTCTCTCGCTCGCAATGAGTCCGAATGAATTTTAAGCACGTTGACAATACCGGGTTTTATCCTCCCCTAGGCGGAATCCAACGAACGCGCAGCAACAGTCGATCGCTTTAACGAGCTCCAATTTGATTGCCAATAAAGAAGAAAAAACACGAAAAGGCCTGGCCGAAATTTACGAATTGCCTCATTTCCGTGAAGTGACTCTTTTGATATTCGGAAACACTTTCTCCCGGAAAATGCCCATGTTGTTGTAAATTATTGTCAAAGTGTTCTGGCAAAATTATTTTAATATGATCATAATGTTCATGCCAGAGCGCGTGGTGATTGTCACGAAGTAAGTTGAGCATGCATTGCTTTCGCACTCATCCCTTGAGAGAATCTTTCCCAAGCTTTCAGAAATCGCTTGGTAACTTTCGAATCGTCAATGACATAGATCGGTCGAGGTGTATAAATACACATTACACCAGATATTAAATTGTAACTTAGGAACAGATCTCCCAATGAGCTCAAATCAAATTTTTCCGGAAAATATGCGGATTAAACATATTTAAGCATGTTATTCCCTATTTTCAGTGAAACAAAACACTGAATCGGAAACAGCATTCTAAGATTACATACTTCTGAACCTTTAAAAGTAGTGACCTTACGAAAATAAAGCGGTTGAGTACGTTTCTAAAACTGCATATATATTTTATCAACTAATTTCGTATATACTTAAGAATATATTTTAAAATATCTTAATAAAGTTACGTTAAGTTAACATGTTCCTATAAATTTCATATTAAGTGAGTTATTATCAGTTTTGAAAATAAAATATACATAGTTAATATGTGTCAGCTTTTTGAAATTAAAATTTTAGCTGTATTACATGTAATATTACCCTAAACATCATTTAACTATTCCAAGTTAAAAGTGCATCTCCAATATTTGCATTTTCCCATTCCCAGTCATTTTCGCACATCCTCTTCCAAAAAACTGCATATTCATGCTTGTGCATTAGTCGTGCATATTTGCAATATCCTTCATGCGAACTGCATTTACCAACCTGAAATGCACAAAAACCTCCCCATTTTCGCAAATCAAATTCTATTGATCGATGGTCCCACACACTCCCGAAGCATATACCACTGAGTGGAATTATTCCATTCTGAATGGAGGCGCCGGTGATATATGATCTCAGCACCACGAAACAACTAATAATGATTACGTCAATTGTTGTTAGGCGTGATTAATAAACGGATGTTGCCTACAAATATGTCATCTGCATGCAATATACACAAAATCGATGCAGATAAAACCTGCCTGCAAACACGAATATACCAGGGAAAAACACACGCGGAAAAAAGAGAGAAAATGGCATGATATTAATGATGAGTGAAGAAAAATGTGAATATCATTATCCATTGTGTGCGTAAATGCATTGCGAGCTTAGCGCTGATCGGCATGAATGCGAAAATCCGAAATCCGAAAATCTTGATTGATTGATTGATAGATTGATTCGGAAAATACTGGTTTCTACTCATTGTTAGGCTATCCTTTCTTTCGTTTTTGGAGAGAAGGGGAGGTTATTTTATTGATATATTCGCAATATTTTATTCTGAGTATGTTTGTATCAATATAATGTAATTAAAGTAATGTAAAGTGGTTCTAAATGTTTTATAACTTTCGTTGGAAAATAAATAACTACCTTCAGTTAAACTTTCCAGAAAAATATAGTTAAACAAATCAATTTAATATGAAACATCAAAATATGTTCTATTATTAAACTAATTAATATTCGAAACGTGTCAAATCGAATATCAATTAGTTGATTTGTTTGCAGGGTATATTATCACTAATAAATGTTTTTAATCACATCTGGTGATCGCTATCTTTGACGATTCAAAAGTTGGCATGCAATTTCTCATATATCTTGAAAAAATCACCATAATATTAGAAATATAATGTTCAGATGTATTTAAACAACTTATTTTCATGTTTAATACGATTGCTGATAAATTAACTCATTCCTTTTTGCCGTCCTGGCTGACTTAGAGAATATATACGTTATATTGAATTTGGTAATTTTAGTGTGAAGTTTGAATCATATTTGTTAAGTCGAATTCTGAATATTTCAATAGTTAAGTTGGAAAGCCCAGATAAATACAGATAAGAAGCCTAGTCAAATATAGTTAAACAAATCCAGTTTAATATGAGCTACCAAGATGTACATTAAACTAATTGATATTTGAGATATGTCAACTCAAATATCAATTAGTAGGGGTTTTGCGATAGTCCTCGTGCAAACGCAAACACAACCGCCACTTACCAGCCTGAGTCCTCTGCTTCCAAGTCCTATTTCCCTTGCTGTTATCCTATTATCCTTATATTACATTCCATCAGAGCAGTGAGTTTCGCTCATACGAAGCGAAACAAACCAGACAATGCACTCGCCCAAAGGATGCTCAGTTATTCCACTTTTCCAGACGCATCGCCCTAAAATTTTCTACTTTTCCAACGTCCAAGCGCTCAAAACCACGAATTTTCTTTATACATACTTACGTACTTCCTCGCTATAATATTGCAAAACTTTGTGCAATTGCACAATTGCAACAGTTTGTAACCCACCCTTCATTCCGCTATCTACTTACATTTGCCTAGCCTCAATTAATTTACTCAAATGTACCTGAAATAATCAAAATTACACTCACTCGGTGCTGGAAGGAGCGCTTTACAGTATTAGCGTAGAGCATAGTATGGGTATTTATTTGCCTCATTTTGCTCAATTTCCACATGCTTTTTCGTTATTTCTTCACTTTGTTAGCGCCAGCGTGCACTTCCGTTGCTCGACGCAGTCAGGCGCACCAAGGTTTTTCACTTTTACGGCTGTTTCCCGGTTCTTAATGTAATTAGAGTATTGCACCTGAAGCTCGGGCTTTTTGTGCGCGGCGCACCTGAGCTTCTCTAGGTTTATTTTTCGAAGCGTTACAAATAAGAAACAGGCGAAAAACGTTCAGATAAACATAGCTAAATGCGAATTACATGAAAATTACAACCTTTAATAAAATGTGAAAGCTTCTTAACCGTATTTTATGAAATAAAATTGGTCTTAATACAGTTTTATGGAATGTATAATAAAATGTTAAGGATTTTAAACATTTGCCAAGATAGAATTAGTTTTTAAGTTTGTAAAATATTGAAATAAGAAGGTAAGTAAAGATTGTTTTAAAGATCTTGTTTTCTAATATATCCCGGCGCCATCACCATTGTTTACGACAAAGTAAAAGATGATCATTCGCGGATCCTTGCTATGTTGCTGAGTCAGCTAAATGTGTCAACAAAACGCATTTAACAAGATATAAAATATGTACTTTATTATTATAGGTAATAGCTTTAAATGTTACATAAAGAAAATGGGCAACATTATTTTACATGTCTGCTTCGAATTTATTAGAATTGTGCAATATTGCGCAATAGTATATAAGGGCCTTCCACTGACTGAGAGTTCAATTCTCTTGGAAATTAAGGAGAATATTAAAATATATTCGAAAAGAGATAGATTTTTAAAATGATTAACGTAATATCAGACGCGAGTTGACAGGACGCTACTGACCTTCCTGAGGCTGGCATAGCACATACTTTTAGTAGATCATGTGCAAAACACAAATTTATATCATACACTATATCACGTTACTAATAAATGGTACTATTCCACATTATTGTAACTAGATAGAGTGGCAAGAGTATACTACTTTTCTGCTGTTGTTGATTCCTTAGAAATCCTTCAACCGAATTTAAAATCAGTTCTCTGGTAGTTCATGATAAATAAATTTGAAAATAAACATGGTTTTAAAGATCTGCCTCTCCAATGTGTCCCGGCACTTCCCAATGTTTTAATAGAATTATCGCAATATCACAAATGAATCGTTGCTAGGGCGAAAACAGAAACTTCAGTTTTATTCAGCCAGCAGTCTTCTCCCACTTCAGTAACAACTAAGCATTTACATTGTAAACTCGATTTGTCTGTTAACACTACAAGCAAATTAAGCGAGTTTATAGAAACTTTCAGTAAGGAAAATACAAGTTAGGTATTCATTTGTAAAATATCTATGCGCCTCCACCATGAAATCAACATTAGATTTCTTCAATAAATAATATTTTTAGAGAATTCTGGCAACCCTATATATCCTATAGTCTGTAAAGAGGTTGAAAATACCAAAAAATCTATAAAATCAACGCGTATATGAGTATATAAAGGCCTTCAGTTATTTGAAAATACTGTTGAACGCTTTAACAAATGCTTGATATTTTCTTCATGACAATATTTATATGCTTCTTTAAAATAATTCGAAGCTCTGACATTTATTTTAATTATAATATAACTAAAGCTTTTAATTTCTCATTTAAACAACATGTCGTGCATTGTTGGTAACAACAATACACGAGAGAAGAAGAAATCGTGTAAACTGTGAATAATTTTAAAGAAATCCTGGGTAATCCATATATTTATTTTTTCTCAATTCTGAGAATGCTTGTCCTAAGAAATATATGAAGGCATCATATATTGCAAGGTTATTTTGATAATAGGAAATTAAAATATTGATCATATTGATATAGAATTGATAGTATTCCAGCTGTTTCCCTCGCAGCAACACCTTATCGGACCAGGTGCATTCGCCACATTACTTAATACAGCACCAACAATTCGATTCGCAACATTTATAATAATATATGTTTATTTGGAATTTCGCAAATTTAGTGTGAAGTTGAATTATATATTTGAGAGTAAGTACTTCGTAATAATTTGTCTTCATTCCCACAACTATTATCATACAGCCTTATTTGAATTATCCTAGACTAGCTAGAATTGACGTATCAACGAAGAACATGTAATCATTTAGTACAATTAATAAATTTACAAAGAAATTAATTATTTGAAATTGAAATTTAACACAGAAAGAAAAAATTATCTTTGATATGTCAATGCTAGCTAGTCTGGGGTCGATCAAATAAGACTGTATGGTAGGAGTTTTATGAAGGAGCTAGGAAAATTTATTACAAAGTACTTGCTCTCAAATATTTGTAATAAGCATATTTTAAGATAGTACGTTTACCTTATAATATATCCCAAATACAGGTTGAAAAAAAAATTGAACTTATGGGAAATATTAAAGAAGCATACATGAAATATAATTTTCAAAATATTTTCATTAATTTTTTATATATTTTTTTAATGTTCTAAAATTGATTATTAAACATTACCTAGCAACCTAAAAAAATACTGCGAACGTATGAAATAATAAGAAAACTAGTTTCTATTACTTATTTTATGAACTAAAAAGCAGATAACATTATTTACGCCAATGAAAAACCTAAAAATAACAACAATGATTCATTAGCTACATTAACATAGCAAATCACCAAATATCATGTAAACCACGCATGGCAATGAATAAAAACCAAGAAGTTGGAAAACTACACTCAATATCCACTAATGCATTTCCCTTTTTTTCGTTTTTTGCCTTTGTTGTTATTGTTGTTCACTACAAATTTGTAATCAGCACTAGACGCTCGAGTACAACTCGTTTGTCAATGTGTTCCTGTGGTTTTTCTATACAACAAGCAACCGGAAAATGCGAGGCGGGATGAAAATATCAATATACCAATTGCCGAGGTCGTGTTACATTTGTATACATATGTTGCGTGTATCGGAACAATTTTAACATTGAATTGCTGACTTCGTAAAGCCGGATTTTCTCAATTCATTGAATGGTGAAGGCGCCGGGTTGACAATAGCAATGTATGGAGGGATGGTGAATTGGAAGATTATTTTAACAATAGGAGGGTTTGATTACACAATAGAGCTGATTTTTTAAAATATACAAGTTTGATAAAATTGATATTTGATAATATTTCCGTTTTTCGCATTCTGCATTTTTCCGTCGGATCAGCACCTTGTCGGACCAAACGCGTTCCCGTTCCTTAGAAAACAGCTGCAGACATTTGTTCACGATGTGAATAATAATATATTGTATTTTGAAAGGGTATATGGATTTATGAAGAAAAGATTTTGGCAATAAAGATTATGAAATGAAAAAATAATAACATATTTTATTTACAATCTTTGTTGAAGGTATTGGTATCTTTTCTTGAAATTACAAGTGTGTCTTGAAGTTAGTAATTTGTTAGTAATTTGATCTGTAATGTTTTAATGGACTCTATGTATCATGACACGTCTAATATAATATACGGTTAAAATTTTAAGGATACATAAGGAGTTATTTAACATTTAATATGTACTCATAACATGTAACATAGCATATATCCATCCTTTTTTCTATCCTAACAACACTTTGTCTGACCAAGCATGGTATAAAATAGTTCCCAACATCTGCGTTGAATTCATATTTTCACAATTTGCAATTTACTTTTATCAATGTTATTAAATATATTATGCAAAATTAATTTGATAAACTACTATAATTTGATAAATTACTATAATTTTTGAGGAATTAATTTAATATTTAATTAATAATATTCCCTTTAATGTAAATAAAAACACCTACTAAAGTAATATTACTCCAAAGATTATATTCCGTCCGAAACTGAAAAACTTTGCAGTATTCCACGAGATGGCAAAGCGACAGTGAAAAGAACTAAAATAAAAGTTGAATATTTATATCATTGTTGTGGTGGAACTGTGTTCGAGTTTTTCCGTCGGCCCCGCCTGTCTTTCAGCCAGAATCCACTCGAATTTGTACCGAAAACAAAACGACCAAACCACAGAGAGAGCATTTCAATGTTACTTTTTGCGTCTTGCGAACATTACCAGCCCGGTGGTCTTCTTTCGACTTTTTCAAAACGACCTCAAGCGAGACTCTGCTTAAAATAACACAACTTTGCAAACTCGCATCGGGTTAATGAAAAGCCGCTCGGGAAATATGGAAAACATGTATAAAATATGCAAAACAATTACTGTAAAAATATAGTTTTAATCGTTGAAAATATAAATTGCATAAATTGCAAACTTGCGGTAGGTGGATGTTGAAGTGGATGTAGCGCAGGGTGTATAAACATTGTATGGCTTTTATCGACATTTCCGGTTTGCGATTACCTTCGCTAATTGCTGAAACATGTTTCGCGAGTTTTTCTAGGGCTTCGTAGGAAAATAGCGTGTATTTTATTGTGGCTCTCGTTGATTTTTCGATGCGTTTCGTAGGTGATTTTTTTTCTTTTCTGCGGCGGTGGAGCGCTTCACCCTCGAGGTTGATGATTTGCTGTCAACAATTGAACTGAGTTGTAGACTTCAAACTGTTTTCTTTCAATTTTCCGTGAGAAAAGTACGGAAATTGAATGATTGGAACATGGACAAATTAGTTTTATTTGTACAATGTGATATTTATCTATTTTAAAACATGTTTAACTGACTTTTACTGATTATTTTCTTTTACTAAATTCGTTATACTTTACGGCAAAATTATATAAGTATTCATGTCAACTATTTCGTTTTGTATAACATTATTAATTAAATATTATTTTATGTTTACATTCACTCATTTTTATGTGTGTTTTATATGATAGCCAGTGCGTTATTTAATTTGGTAATGTGATAATGTTAATTTTTTAGTGATATTCAGGATTGTTATTAGAGAAGAAACTATGTGAAACAATTAATAGCACTTATATTGCCTATAAATTCCAAAATATGTTATTCATTTACAATAAGCCTATTATAATTTGAATTTGAATTTACGAAGCATTGCATACATAGTTCATTAGGTCTATTCAATTCTGTATCTATATAGTCATATATAAATTTGATACTTATGACAAGAAGTAGAATTCATCTTGATCTGCGCCCCTAGGATTCAATCCCAGGACCTTGTCGCAAGGAGTCTTTGATTACACTTAATATTTTATTCACATTTCTGTGCCTCTATCAAATTATCGGCCGATGTGGTGATGTGATAGCACCCGGTCAAAACAGAGTACAGAGTACAAAAGTTTCGCACGTCCTTAGGTACACGCACAGGGCTAACGATTAAGCAACTACCCTTTCAGTTCGTGCGTTTACTATTATTCCATAATACTTATATATAACATATAATTTAACATATAATAACATATAATTCTCAGGCCCAGCGTTACGTAAATAATTTAGACAATATCTGTATGAATGTTGCAAATTGCATATTGCTGTTATTTTTCATACATTCGCACACTTGTTCTGTGGCTATATTAAGGCAAAATAATAAAAGTACCAAATAGAGCGCATATATCGTATAGATTCTAAATATGTCAAGTCTTCTGCTATAAAAGTGAAAACACCTCGTCTAAACAAAGCTATATTAATCACCAATATACGAAGTTGGCAGGCGATTAGCACAACGTGTAGAAGGCACCCAGTCCGAACATAGCACATAAAGTACGATCTTTGGATGAGTGATGAAACTAAGTTTATACGTCGCTCACATTTTGTGGTATGCCGCTAACCAGATTCAACTAGGGAGTTCCAGAATCTCGCGCTATCCACTACTATCTTCGAACCGTTATGCCTATGTTCTATCTTGGTTACCATACTTATCATCATAGAATTTACCCAAGTTTGATGGACTAATTAACTTACAAAACCTGAAATATAATAATAATAACTCTAACTATAAGTTGATAAAATTCCCTTTTTTAAGTGTTTTATTTTAAAATTGTTCTTTTTACTCACACTTATATTGACTTTAATGAAATTAATTTACAAAAATAAATCACATGAAATGTGAAGTACCACAAAAATTGCAATATCAATATAATATAAATATAAATAACTTGTTCAATTTTGCCTCAATTTCACCAAAAAATCCACTACGAATAAATAAAAACTAACATTGCACGCACTAAAGGTATTATATCCGTAATAATCCGAGAAATAAAATTTTTATTACCTGTTAAATACACATGGATGAACAGCAAACACAAATTTTTCCCCAAAAACACCATCAAAAATTTGCATTTTTATTGGAATTCATGATTGATTATCACATTCTATTTTTACAATCAAACACATAACAGATGAAAGTTTAAAATATTACCCTATAACGTAACTGATTAAAATTTTCAATACTATACATATTTTTAATCTTTCTAACACCATCGAAAAGTGTAAATGTTCAAACTTAAATCTGTGAAACTTTTTATCGCTCATCTAATAACAAAATGCGCCGTTAATCTCCATACTAAAGCGGCGCACAAGCACAAACGCGCATGAAATAATCAGTGCCCGTTTGCCAGGCCAAGTATTTCACTAGCGCGGTTTCTCTGGGTGGTTGGCTCATTTGTTGAGGCGCCGAGAGTTCAAGAGTTCGGGGCTCTGAGCTTAAACGAGCACGCAGGCGAATAGGGCATGGACGCGCATGCGGTCGAATTTATTTAAAAATTAATTATCAGAGGGCAAAGTTAGTGCGCCTAGAGGGAAAATCCATGTTTGAATACCATCGATAACTGCCCATGCTTAAGCGAATATGAAGAGAAATTACCAACAAAACAGGTATTAATGATTTAATCCGTCATTATTATTAATATATACTGTTACAAAATTATCGTTTATACCTTGTTAATCTAGCGCAACCTTCTTGGAAGGCATAATGGTGTAATATTATCTAATTTGGACGAGAATATTTAGTTATTAATAATAATATTTTTAAAAACTTGTAGATGCCCCGGGTTTAATGATAAAAAGGAATTTTAAATACCCAAACGAGATTTTTAGTAACTTGTTATGGTCTTGACTAAAATTATGCCAAGATATGGAATTTTAGAAGATTTGATATTTGATTTGGGGTTCCTGTTTTTTATCAGGGATAGGGGTAAACAAAAATATGTATTTTTATTAATATGCGACAAAGTTACTACATTCTGGGACGCTTATATGGCGATATCCATATTCCTCCGTTATACTCAATTATTTCATTCTCTTTCCGCATTAAACAGGTTCAACGTAATACTCGTGAAACTACATTACACGAGTCACCTAAACCAAAGGATTATGATTTTTTTCCATTTTAGAAAGGATTCCTTAAACTGGAGGTTAAGTTAGGTTAGGTTAGGTTAGGTTAGGTTAGGTTAGGTTAGGTTAGGTTAGGTTAGGTGAGGTTAGCTTAGGTTATGTTAGGTTATCTTAGCTTGAAAAATAGGACCCTTACGCATTGGCAGAAGAGATGGGAACAGGCAGATAAGGGGAGATAGACATATCTCATTCCACATCTAGAACCCTGGTGCTTACGGAGATTCGGCGAGGTAACGCACTACCTCACCCAGTTCTTAACTGGACATGGCTGCTTCAGGAT
>WSZQ02122440.1:30281-41914 GCA_019419845.2 Weissflogia rhopalogaster
CCCTGGTGCTTACGGAGATTCGGCGAGGTAACGCACTACCTCACCCAGTTCTTAACTGGACATGGCTGCTTCAGGATATACCTCCATCGGCAAAGCTAATGATGGGTATTGCAAAATGTGCAATGACTACCCCCTAAAATATGACACAGCAGGAAACGCAATCATCCAATGCGAAAGGTTTAAACTCGAGCGTGCAAATCTTACAAACCCAAGAGAGGTGCTCCACGTGGGTTACATCATTTCGGTAATGCTGGAGAGCGATGAGGCATGGGGCGAAATTACTGGGTATGTGGCTTGTATTATATCCGCCCGATTAAAGGCCAAACCAGAGTGGCACTGAATACTCTAAATCAGACCCCCCGTGAAGTAATGCCGAGAAGGCAATTCCCCGGGGGGATGACATACCCAGGTCCGGGCGGGCTGGGCCCGTCAAGCGGACGAAGGGGTTTAGTGGGCATGGACGGACTAGCACCCAGAGAGCCACCAACCCCCACACTCTTCGGCTGTAAATGGGCTTCCGCTGTTCGCGGTAGAAAAAAAAGGTTATGTCAGGTTAGGTTAGGTTAGGTTAGGTAAACTGGAGGTTCCATAATCGACAGATTTCATGGTATCATAAAATCTAAATGGAACGAGTATTATAGGACAGCCTAGTGTTGTGTCTCGGCTTACCACGAATGAGGATAGGTTTCGATTCCTTTGGGTGGGCAATCCACCACACCATAATACACCACACATACTTACCATATTATTCAGCACTCAACATGCAACATACACAACTAACAACAACATTCCACACAACATTCAACACACAACAACACATAAATTGGAAACATTCACAAGAATACGATGTAAACATGATGGAAAAACCCCAAGGTGGATAGCCTCCAAATTATATACATTAATATATTTTATGGAAAGAATGTATCAAAATAGTGAAAGGAAATTCGCTAAAGCGTAATTTTAAATGGTCAAAATTGATGCGGGATAGCCTAAAATACAGAAAAATCATGTAAATTAATCAAATTTGTGGATATTTGAACGAAGTTCTTCTTACTACATATTGAATATTCAAATAGTTTATTCCTGATTATAAGTACATGTCGTGGTTGAAGGTTATTACGATCTGATGTTGTAATTGGTCATTAATATTAATATACTGTTACAAAATTATGCTTTATACCTTGTTAACTTAATGTAAACTTATTGAAATTCATAATGGTGTAATATTATCTAAATTAGATGAGAATATTTAGGTATTTGATGATATAATGTTTAAAAATTATAACATTTAGTTTTAGCTAATAGATATCAATGTAAAATTATGGATTATAATTAAATTTGAGAGGATTTGAATTAAAGTGCTCTGAATAGATTCTATACATTCCAATAATGTGCTCCTGGTTGAAGATGTAGTGGTTGAAGTGTATTTCGAGAGTTTAAGATGGTAGTCAAGTTGCAACATGAGCTGTATGGTGGGATGACATGACGACCGGAAACCGGAAACTAATTTAAGACCTCGTAACTTTCACCAAAGTCACATCCAATCACTTTCAAAATTAATTTAAAGCCACGCTTGTTCACTAACAAGCCAATTGTGATGAAATATACAAGATCCTTCGAAAACGTCGACCCTCGCAAAAAACCTAAATCGCCAGGAGATTGTAGCAATAATTAGCAGTAATTACAAGAACCTAGTCCTAAGTAAATCCCCTTGGGTAGCACTAGAACTGACTTTAGCCGCTTTCAAAGTCTTCAAAGGCTGTTAGTCAAAGGTACACTAATTTCGCAAGTTGGGAAACTTAAACAATCCTCGACACAGGTGAATTGCTCGACTTTTCACGCGCTCACCAGAGCGGAGTGTAGACGAATGTAAATCAATTATTACAAATTAATCCATCAAAATATTTACTCGGTGCTCGTGCCTGAAAGTGCTCGGCTCTGGATTAGATTAAGCGGCGTTTTTGGTGTGCTGTACAAAAAAATAGGAAGGAAGGAAAAACACGACTGGGGCGGCACCCATAGAGAGAGGGCGAGTGCGAAAACATCGAGTTAAGTTTGCCTTATTTATTAGCACACAGCAGAAAAAATCCAATTAACAAGGCGCGGCGCGAACGATGCGAGTGGGGAAAATTATGGCACGCAGATTAAGTACCACTCGCCGAAAAAAGGGAGGGAGAAAGAAAACACTCGCCTAGAATGTACATACTAAGTCTTAATTCTTGCTTTTCCCGAGCCTGAACGCTGTGTTGTATATCTTGATACTGTTTTCTGCTGCTTTATTTATTGTTTCTTATGTTGTAATCTATTGAAACCAAAATGCATGGACGAAGAAAGCTAAGGAAGAAAGACGAAGAAGCTCAGAAAAAATGGGAGCAAGTCACTATGATTGCGCAAGCGAGATGTCTATCGCTGAATGAAGCCTAAATTACTTGATTAACTCTCTATTGTTATATGACTCTAGTCAGTCTATGTTTCCTTGGGGATAGATTTAGCTTTATAACAACTCCCAGCGCCTCCACCACACTTATATCTCTTTGTAACTAATGTTCTGACCGCATTTTTCATCTAGTTTCGGTAATTTTGTGTTAATAATAGTTTTGATAAGACTTTGTTTAGGTTAGATCTTGGTATAACGACCTATTTTAAGCAATAACAGGTTATGTTAGATTGTCGAAAATACATAAATTTATTAATCCAGATTAATATTAGCAACGCAAAATTTAACTTTCATAATTTAATATTTTTTCTTCCTCTTCATCCGTTTGGGTGGGCAGATGAAAGCTGCGTATCACCAGGTGACGCACACCATGCAAAAGCTGCCTCTACCGTCAGCGCCGTGCCGCCGCCCTTTATTCGCTTGTAAAGCTCCAGCTTAGTGCTAATGAAAGCAGCTCATAGCTCACCAGCTGTCTGGCAAAGCGCCGGCCGTCACTCTTCATACTTCGATGACAATGTCTTGGGTCCTCTCGTCCCAAGCCTTCTAATACGGTTACAACCCGGTCCTACACACCGGCAGCACACTCACTGCCACCCCTCGAGGGCCTGTTGGCTTGCTGTATGGTCGGCGGCGAGGCCTCAACGTGAAACTTAATTAAATGATATAATGTTGAAGGTGTAGATATCCCTGCGCCTTCGCTACTGAGAGCCGTATTACTGGTTGCATGTAGATGTGTGTTTATGTGTGTGGGTGGGATCGAATGTGAGTGTTTGTAAGCTTTTGTAGTTTCATCTACGAAAACGCCCCCCGAGCGCCAACGGTGCACCGATAAAACAAATATAACTTTGCCGCAACGCCCAGCACTCTGTTCCCTGTCTTAGTTTGCCCTATGTTTGTAATGCTACCCGGCGCATTCACCTATTTTTTGTGAATGTTTAGTTCTCTCTTGTTTAAAGATTAAAGATTTTTCCGGGAGACTTTTGGGAGTATCTGCTGTTTTATTTTGGAAAATAAAACTTTGGAAACCTAGGGAGATATTGGCGTTTTGTTAGGTTGTCACAAATAAGGTTAGGCTCATATCACACTAGTTTCTAAAGATTTATTAAAGTTTATTTGCCTTGACTTAGGGTAATTTTTCTTCAAAGTTGTATAAAGCTCGAAATAAATAGGTAGAGATTTGTTTCAAAGGTTGTGCAAGCCTTTTCTATACATATAACCTGCACGGCCACCATTTTTTATAAATAGAGCTTATTTCAGTAAAATGATATGAAATGTCTAAATTTTATGGAGGAAACACATATTTAATGATACAAAATACCAAATTAGACTAAATGAGTTGTGAAAAATATAAGTGTCATGGATTAGGTTAGTTGGGAACTCAAAAAGATATTAATATGTTTAAACATTATACATTGTTTCAATTTTTTCAGATAATGATCACAGCACGCTCTCCCAGAATGACCTTGACATATCCTTCGGCACGGAAATAACACCAACGGGATCCGTGGGCACATCGCTGATGGCCGACGAGGTGGTGGAGGCGGCGGCGGACGAGACAAACATCGGCGGGCGGATGCCACGCGCCGAGACGGACACCAACACCGTCGCCACCGCAGTGCCATCGACGAGCGATGCTGCCGCCTCCGCCACGGCGACCGCCAGCGGTCGGCATACGAATCGCTTGTTCCCCTTGCCGCACTTCCGCCTTTCCGACCTGCCGGACACACGCTGGGGGCCGTTCTTCGAAGAGGGCAACGAGGACCACAATGTGACGGCACGAATTGGCAGTACCGTCAATTTTGACTGTCGGATTGGTTTACTGCAAAATAAAACTGTAAGTTCTTTCCGAATTCTATCTTATTATAAATATTTAACAATATACCGGCACATCCACCATATTGTTTCATTTATATACAATATTACTTAATATAATCATGGACATTTGTCAAATATATGAATAACTCTACTCGTCCATTGTCAGAAACGTCCCTTTATTGCGTACGATTTTCCTGCGTTAGTTTTATCCTCACACACTGTGCTTGAAGTTAAATCTCAGATTTATAGCCGTTTGGATTACTTATCCCCGTATGCATGTCCGGTATCTTTTCGCATATTCGTGCTGCTTTTTGCGAAAAATATTGCGTATTAAATGCTGCGAATATCATGCTCGTACGTGTAGCATGGACCCTCAGACCCTACTGCGCCGCCGGCGATATATTATTTCGAGCAAAAATCCCGCACGTACATTATCATCATGTATGCGCGGTCATACACGCGTGGTATATCTCCAGGATATTTCAAAAACTACAATAAAATATCTCAAGCCCGGGGAAGTATTGCTGATGGCGACCTAGATTCCGTGTATGTGCAAAGTACATGTTCGCGCATTTTTCACCATCGCCGAAGACCTTACTTAGTATAATTTCCTACCTATCCATCAGGCACGCCTAAAATTTAAGAAAATGTATGGTAGAGGCACCGGATATATGTATTAGTGTGCTTCCATAAAAGCAATAACTTGTTTTCCACTAGAAATATTATTGAATTACACTTGTTGGATTTTTGGTATATGTATTGATAAAAAATGATTTATTTGGACAGAAATCACAGTATAAAGTTAAAAATATTTTAAGATTGCGTTGTATATTTAGGAAATTTCTCATGATTTTTTCTTACTATAATTAGACTTAATAAATAATGATCTAATCTATACTGTAAATCTTCTCCAATGATAGCAATATGCCAGTTTTAAGGTGTTCTTGAATTATTACAACTCATCAACTTTCGATATGAAAACACATACATATCAACATAAATCTTAAAAATACAAAATGACTATAAATTGAATCAAAGTTCATGACGAAATCAACAAAAACATCAGCCGATGTGATTTTTATAACTTCGAGCGCGGTGTCCACCAGTAAAATACCCTCGCACACAAGTTAATCACCTCTACGAGTTTCCCTGCTAGGAACCGCTCTGGAGTAGTATGTAAAGTATGATTTTTAGTTATCTAAAAAATGTCCGCTTTATTAGGAGGTATACCTACATAGTGAAATATAGCTTTTTCCTCAATTACCCATGGATATTATTATAAAAATATATAACAATCATTTTAAGGAGTATGTTTACATTGTTAATTCTTACTCAGTATATTTGTCTAATTAACGTTCTAAATAGATTTCCTTGCAATACCAAGTCTGGAAGATATGATAATTGTGATTACACTAAAAGCAAAAGAGAAATAACGGCAAATGCCGAAGAATAATGCGAAAGATATCAGAATAGATCATAAAATTTCCCCAATAAAACATCGGAATCCATCCAGTTCCCGAAAACGCATGTCACAATCATGAAAACCGAAAAAAGAGACCAATTCAAAGATAAACTAAACGATGATGCCGACTCCCAGCAATTCGCCACTACTAAAGAAATATCTCCTCATGTATCTAGTAGATAAAAGCGTACTGAAAGTACGCAAAAAATCCAAAAACTCCAGCAGCATCCCATCGGAAGGTGTACATTCTCCGCACCAACGCCAACGGGTAGACTAGCGCAATATTGTCCCCGTTCGCCGGGCGCGGGCGGCGGCACCGTTTTACATCGCATTTTATGCTCCGAATTTTATTACGATAATCTCGTCGAGCTGCCTCAACGCAGGCTTTCGGTGCCTTTATAACGCATTTGCGTGCAGTAAAATTGCGCGGTGCGTGCTCCAACCGCCTCCACCTTCGCCAAACGAACGAGCGCGGGAAAAACGCTTTGTTTCACTGGCATGTTATTCATAGCGTGTGCACCACCACCTTCTCCGGTTTTCAAGGCTCGGCATTCTGCGTGCAGAGATGTTTTTCGGGGATGAGTGAGGGGAAAATCGCTGCCTTTCATTCTCCATACGAATCACGTCTTGCATCTGTAATATGCACAATAGCGGTACGTGATTCCATGAAGGAAATCATTCCCTTGAAGATTGCTAAAGGAATCTTGCGCCAAAAGAATATTTTCGCAGATATTCTTGTTTTAAAAGATTCCCGGACAAGATAAACTATCTGTAATAAAGGAAAAGAAAGCCGAGATGCCTTTTAGGTTAATAGAATGTAAATATTTTAATATTTGTGTAACTTTCCAACGAAAATCTAAGATAAATCATAAAATAACAACTGTGAACTTTTATCTACATCCCTTTGAAATTCAGACAATCAATACAGTGACAATTTCCAATCCCGAACTAATATATTTTGTTCTTATTATTTTAATATTTTCAAAGTATCAGTTACTATTCATAGAAGGGAAACAAAATTTTATGTAAATCGAAAACAAACATTTGACTGCTATGAGTTCGGAAGCCAGAATTCTATCCCATTATCATTGATTTCATCAGCGTATTGATTTGTTATTATAGCTTATAATGAAGGATAATTTGGTGGAGGCGCCGGTGAATGGTGCGGCTCTTACGGCCTCCCAGCTGCGATAACAATCACCATAGGAAACAATAGCCACGAGTCAGATTTATAACCTTTAGGCCTAAAATATTCACAGTGGTATAAAAATATTTGAGCAAATTTATGGATTTTAAGAGTTGACTTATTTCATTTAAAATATACGCACATCTGCAAATATCGAAGATATATTCTTCTAACATACATTCTATTTAAGTCTATCTATCTATTAAAATACAACAAATTTATTTGGAAACGTTTCCGGTTGTGAATAAAATCACTTTACCTCTGTACAAATCGACAATTTCTTGAATCTGTTTCATATTTCACAATCAAGTTTTTACTGACATCACACTAGATACTTTCCAATTTCTAGGAAATAAAATGGCAAACAAATAAAATTTCGATATTTTGAATAACATACGATTTTCGTTCAATTGATGTTATTGTACAACATATGTCCACGGCACCTCCACCGTAAAATTGACAGAAAAACAATCCAACAACCACCACCAGATATAATAACCTCGAGGCAAATTGGCCAGCTTTAGGCTAAAAATAAATCTGACATATTCACAGTACGAAAAATTATATAACAGAACTTGTTATCTTTAAAAAGCCGTTTTTTACTTGTATTCCTTTTTAAATGCTTCCTTTGCAATTATTAAGAACATCTTATCCATAATCTTAGGTAATAAACTATTAAAAATATTGATATGAAAGGCTACTTATCAATCAAATAGCAATCTATTTATGTAAAAACGATTATCCTTGTGAATAATTTTACTTTATAAATGTAAAGTTTAAATATTACTTTTTCTTATTGAAGTACTTTTCGAATTTTTTCGGGTATTGAACTAGTTCATGAATTCCTCAAATAATTGGCTTTTAGCCATGGTCATCGTTGTAATTTTTTCTATAACGACACTTTCTGATTCATACAATCAAGTAAAATATTGTAAATCAATATATCACTAGATGTTTCTCGGAAATTGATGATTGTTGAAAATAAAATCACAGTTTCCAATGCTTTTCGATTTTAGATATTGATCTATTTCTAATAGAAAGTACACTTGACAATTTTCAATTTCTTTGACATAGTAAGTCGTAAAGTATGCTTGATTCTTTAAGATTTCGTGAAAAATAGTAAAATTCAGATTACTTTTTATAACATTTTTATACATTTTTTATTACACAATTTTGAAACATTCTATCCCGGCACCTTCACCACAAAATAAACTAAATAGAAAATCCTACTGTTTGCATTTTATATAGTTTCAAGCCAAACAAAGCTAGAGATGACTCAAGGTGAGGTTGAGTGGTGTATAAGAGTAGTGCCTGTGTCCGTTGAAGGACACTCGTCCTGAATTCCAAGGATACTTCACTGCGTGCCTGCACACTATTCCCAACACGGGAGACGACAAAGTGGCATATTGAATTTACAACAACATGCGCGTATGAAAATATTTATATTAAATATTTTGCAAAATTATCCTACGAATTTACCAACATCCCGAATTTAATTTCATTCGTTTTTTTTTTCTGAAAAAAACATGTCCATTTTAAGTATGAAAGAAAAACATAATTTTCTTCAAGAAAAACAAAGATAATTTGAACATTTTCGTAATATTTTCTACTAAAACTTATATCAACACACCGACGGCACAGCAAAGCGGTGCCGAGGCAGGATTAATTTCCTGTAATTTGCACAGCCTCGAGTATATCGCTGCGAATTCGCTGTGCCAGCGTCAACTTTTCCTGTTTTCCTGCAACTCATCTTTGTCCTCACACTCCGGCCCCATACACTCACGTACACATCCTTCGGTCTTCCGCTTATGCCATATTTTGCGAAGAATGCCCCGAAAACTTCCAGATGCTTCGAGTAAGCAACTCGGGTGCTTATCTCAAATGGTGGAGGTGCCGGGTCCTCACAGCGCATATCGGAGATGATTAACTAGTTTATTAAACAAACGCCAGGGCATGCACGCTAATTAAACGTGCTATGTATTCATCAACACATGAAGTATCATCAAAATTTATTACGACTACATATGCGCATAAATTCGAGAATTTATCACTATAAAGTCAATACATTGTCATTAAATGAAGAGAAAGATTTATTGGATTTTAGTTTCGAGTTTAGTAAAATCAATCAACCAAATCAAAATGGTGTTTCCGATTGTTTTAGAGGATTACAGTAAAATATTAATTATTTTTATTATTTTCATTTTTCACAAAATAAGTCAAATAATGTAGAAGTTACAAAGCATCAAAGTTGATAGTTTGATAATCATTTCTTCTGAACTTCTCAACTTTATTGCTATTTAGTGAAACATCCTGTATAACTACTAAACACGTTTTAATCTGAGACAAATTGGAACAAAAAAAATTTAGAACAAATAATCCATTATATAAAAAGTTGTGATCGTTTAAATTTGGATGAACGCACTTGATGAAATTTTGAGTGCGATTGATAAAATCATTGTGGGTCTTCAAGTTATTTTAAAATCAAATCAGTAATTGAATAAGAATTTAATAGCGTATTAAATTCTGCGTACTCTAATTTAAGTCCAAATAAAATCTATTACATATTTTAGAAGTTATAGTAGATCAAATTTGAGGTTCAAAAATTTGTTGGAACATTGCAGGTGAAAACTTTAACTTTATTGGATTTCAGTGAATCATCTATAATTGTCCAGAAGGTTTTCTTACATTGAATTTGCAATAAACTCATATAAATGTTATAGAAATCGAGCAAGCACAATTAATGTTTTATCCCTTTAAAGTTTTGACGAATACTTGTCATGAAATTGGATAGAATTTAGATGTGTTTAGCAAAATCAATATGAACTTTCCATTTCCTCTGAAAACAAAACCAAATTTAAACGTGTAATTGCCTAGTAAATGATGAATCCACTAGATTTAGGCCTAATAAGATTCAAAAAATATTTTAGAAGTTATGTATAGTCAAAATTGAAATTTTGAAAATCCATTGGAACATTTATATCCAAATAATGTTTTCAGATGTATAAATTTAACTATATTGTTTTTAGTGAATCATCTAGTCCAAGCAAATATGTCAAGGAAATAAAGTTTACTGAATTTATAATTGTACAAACGTAGGCGTAGGTGTTGCACTTTTTAAACAGCTACCTACGTTTAATTAATCGCCGTAAAAGCTCTACCTTTACTTCATAAAAATGTAATTATTAAACTCAAATATATTTCAAACAACTTTTATAACAAATCAAAATAACGGACAGGCACGACTGCCGGATAAGAAGAGAGAGTAAGTAGGACATCTTTCGTCCATATATAGCGCCGCGATTTTGCCAACAGTACATCTACTGCGCTACATCCCGGTGTTGCCACTTCCTCTTCATATTCAAATCTGATCAACCAGTGCACGGCTGCACAATAATAAATTCATGTACATTTCAGAAAGATCGAGCTAGTACAATCAAATTTGTTACTGTGAACACTGTTGAACATTTGATGAAGATTTGATAAGGTAAGATGAGCTCTTTACCAACTGCCACCAAATATTTTGCAAAGTAATTGTTCTGTGATACAAAGTGCATTAAGTTCTCCACAAATTCAGTCAAAAACTAAGGTAGTTATGAAGATTTAATGTATAAAAGATACACTTTTTGGTGTTATTTATACACATAGACGTATTTTGATGCCATTTATTGTAAAATTGTAAATATATAGGCAACTAGCACTGATGATATGATCTGCTTCATATTTCAAAATATTCATCATTTAGGAGATAAATTAAAGTAAAAAAATCGAACAGTTCTTCGAAGTTATAACAGCAATTCTTAATGAAAATTTCTGGTTTAACAAAATCTATGAAACTTTCCCAGATAATAACATTATGACTATTCACCACCCTAGTTTCAAACATTAATTACATAATTACGAAGTAAACGTAACAAAAATGTAAATTTTTGTATGACTATAGCGTTTTCGCACACGCTCTTCAAAGTCTGCAGTTTGGCGCCATTTATCTGCGCGGTTGTCAGGAAAGCAGACGGCACTCACTCGAGTCGAGTCATGAGGAAGGTGCATTTCGCGTGCAATTTAAATATTTGCGAACGAATTACGTACACTTTTAAGCCGCGCCGAGCGACGATGGCGACGATCGACGCTCACGCACGCAGGCGTTCCGTATGCATCCTGCAGAACGCCCCTGCAAGCGATGCAGGCCTCAGCGTCGACACGCTTAATAACGGGCTTAATTATTAAGCGTTTTGCATAATATGTAGATACTCTCGAAGCCGTCAGAGTCAGTTCATGTCGCCCGGCGCTTCCTCCAAAACCCACGTGGATAAAGTATGCATAATTTATTCCAATACCGTCTGGCTGTACTTATATATTTTCAACCGGTGCTCATATGAGTACTATTCAACTGAGCGGCAAGTCTTTTTTGTTTCGCAAATATATGCAAAGGCCGTAAAACTGGACAGCTTTTTAAATATTTAATTTTAAATACACACTGAGTGAATTTTACAGAACTGCTTAATTTTTAATGCATTTTATGCCCCTCACATATTTAATTTTGCAGTTTCTGGTAAAAACTTTGAGTTTAATGATTCAGTATTCGAATATATTGATTATTTTGGGTGTACTATTAGTGGTACATTACTTTATAACATCATTAAGTCTAGTGGCGCAGTGGTATGATCGATGATAAGGTGCCTAGTTCGATTCCCGGTGAAGATGTATAGTAAAATGAATGCTTCTAATCAATCGTG
>WSZQ02122661.1:0-19769 GCA_019419845.2 Weissflogia rhopalogaster
TATATAAATATAAGATGGAATTGCAGCAATGCAAGGCAAGAGATGCGGTTTACAAATGACTTTCTCTAAACTTATACAAAGACTTAGAACGTTGCGCAACGCATTACTGAAGTTTGTTGCAATACACGGAACTTTTTAATAGCATTTCTTCGCAGGATTGAAATGTTCAAATCCCGGTTGACTATGTCAGCCTTTTATATAAATATAAATCTCCAACATAGTGGGTTAATTAATAACCCGATGTAAATTTTATAATTGCATTTACTGTTGGGTGGTTTACGGAGGAATCGATGTCACTACTGCCGTGTGTATATACACGTAAAACAAGTTTTTGCTCGCTACTTTACGCATACACAGCCGATGCAAAAGCAGTGCGACCGTAGAGTAGCATAGATGAAAGCAAAGAGCGCAGATGAACAAGAATAGAGTAAGTGCTTGGGCATCGCGAGCCTCGTTCAAGGAACACCCATCGCCTTGTGGTGCAATCTCTCGCTCGCAGGACGACGAGGACGGAGATGTAACACGGCGCGACCGATGTGGAGAGACGCAATCATCCACTGAGCCTGCTCAGGTCACTGAAGAAAAGCTTCTCATGCGCTGCGCCGTTCTCTTCTCGCGCCATTGTGGGTCTATTGTACCGGGGCACGTTGGTATTCAACTTAACTCGAGTTAAATTTTTATTTGGACATTACCTTCACCGCATGAAGGCATGGGCCCGGAGAGGCTTTGAGATAAAATTTACGATTTTCTATTCTTGTTGGTTGTTCTGTAGCCGAGTACCTTTTATACTCATAGTTAGAAGTACTGGTCACGTAACACAATCATTATATTAAACTAATATTGTATGCATTAAATATGCTTAATTAGGTAGTTTACAATTTTTTATTGTTTCCACCATTAAAAAAAGTTCTATGGTCCGCTATATATCCGTGCCGCGGATAGGTTTTGAGTTCGTGTAACAACGGATAGACAAGGGGGCCTACCAATTTGAGCCGTCAGTTAAATTTGCTCCAAGGGAAACCCTCGACATGGTCAACATGTGAATCCTCAGTCCCCGGGGACCGTGGTCCTGATGATACACAAATTAGTTAGTGAACCGAATCGTTCGTACAGCGAATTCAAATGAATCAAAATTAGAAGTTTATTAATTCAATGGCAATAAATTACATCACACAATACAAACTATTCTAGATTGTAATATTTATGCATTACCTGCGTTATAAATATCAATATACCGAAGATGTACCATATATGTTTGAAAATCGAATTATAAAAATGACAGATTTGGTTTGAAATATCTTCATTTGCTTTTTTCAGATGCATCGTCTTCAAATGAAGCGGTGCACCTTCAACAACGATTACGAAGTCTTAGTACTGAGCTGGTCACATTGCGGAATCGACTACATGTACAAGGGACGCCAACTACGATAAAAAATGGTGGTTCTAGTGGCGGCAATGCTGTCGGCGGACCCGCTCCGGCCCCAACACCTCAACCTATGGTGCTACCGGCGACAAAGGTGACACCATGTGCAGTTACCGCGGCAACCCTTAAGCCCGCAGTCAAGTCATCAACTGCAGTTACAGCCTCAGGTGGTACAAACCTGGAAGATCTCATTCATCTTGAAGGACCATTAACTGAAGATGCAGTTATGAAATGCTTGCAGACACGATTCAGAGCTTCGAATTTTTATGTATGACTATACTGTGTTATAAAACAAATAAATATATTAAATTCGCTTAAAATTTTCAGACAAATGTTGGACCCATTTTGCTTTGCGTAAATCCTTATCGAGATATTGGAAACCCGCTCACGCTGAGTAGTACCCGTGGTCTAGCATTGAGCTCTCAACTTAACAAAGTCGTCCAGGAAGCAGTTCGACAACAATCTGAGACTGGTTACCCACAAGCAATAATTCTTTCTGGTACTCTAATTGATCTAACTTTCTTTCATTCGGTTATATTTTAATTAATGTTTTCGTTTAATTAGGCACGAGTGGATCCGGAAAAAGCCATGCTTCAATGTTACTGCTACGTCAACTGTTTGCCGTTGCCGGTGGTGGACCAGAAACGGATGCGTTCAAACACCTAGCTGCTGCATTTACCGTATTGCGATCTCTGGGTTCTGCCAAAACAGTGACGAATTCTGAGTCTAGCCGAATTGGGCAGTTCATTGAAGTGCAAGTGACTGATGGAGCATTATATCGCACCAAGATCCACTGTTATTTTTTGGATCAAACCCGCGTGATTGAACCCTTGAAGGGTGAGAAGAACTACCATATATTTTATCAAATGTTGGCGGGCTTGTCGAGCGAGGAACGTACAAAACTAAACCTCGATGGTTTCTCTCCATCCAATCTGAAATATCTTCAAAGTGGAGACACCAGACAAGACATGACTGAAGATTCGAATCGTTTCCAAGCATGGAAGCAGTGCTTGGGTGTTCTGGGAATTCCATTTCTGGACGTGGTCAGAGTTTTGGCTGCTGTGTTACTCCTCGGGAATGTTCAATTCAAAGATGGAAAAGGTTTAGAGGTTGATGTTAGCGGAGATGCTGAGTTAAACGCTGTTGCTGGGTTGCTTGGGGTTTCCGGTGCATCACTCTTTAGAGGTTTAACGTATCGAACACACAATGCTAGGGGGCAATTAGTAAAATCTGTTTGTGATGCCAATATGTCAAACATGACTAGAGACTGTCTTGCCAAGGCATTATATTGCCGAACTGTTGCTACCATAGTCCGCAGAGCTAATAGTCTAAAACGACTTGGATCTACTTTAGGAACATTAAGTTCAGATTCAAATGAATCAGTTCATAATCAAGCTGAGGTTACCAGTCAGCATGCATCAACAATCGGAGGCACAACAAATGCTGGAAGTAAATCAATGGCAGCTTTGAATAATGCAGTACGCCATGCTACGGATGGATTTATTGGTATATTAGATATGTTTGGTTTCGAAGATCCTCAACCAAGCCAACTGGAACATCTCTGTATTAATCTATGTGCGGAGACAATGCAGCATTTTTACAATACGCATATTTTTAAATCCAGTATTGAATCGTGCCGTGATGAAGGGATAAGCTGTGATGTTGAGGTTGACTATGTTGATAACGTACCTTGCATAGACTTGATATCGTCTTTACGGACCGGTCTTCTTAGTATGTTAGATGTGGAATGTTCTATTCGAGGCATTGCAGAATCGTATGTAGCGAAAATCAAAGTCCAGCATAAAAGTAACAGTCGTTTATTTGAGCCCAAATCTGTTGAGCCGCGTTTATTCGGCATACAGCATTTTGCAGGAAAAGTTGTGTACGACGCCTCTGATTTTCTGGATACAAACAAAGATGTGGTCCCTGACGATCTGGTAGCCGTTTTTTATAAACACAATTGTAATTTTGGATTTGCAACCCATTTGTTTGGGAGTGAATTAAAAGCACTTTATTCTGTGGATAAAGTACCAAGAGGTGTAAGTTTTCGAATTTCACCGACATCACATACTGATTTGCTTAATGGAGATGAACCTGTGTCGACACTCACACAAGATTTTCACACAAGACTCGATAATTTGCTTCGAACTCTGGTGCATGCTAGACCTCATTTTGTGCGTTGTATACGCAGCAACTCACAAGAAACTCCAAATCGTTTTGATAGAGGTACGGTAGTGGCTCAAATTCGATCCCTGCAGGTTTTAGAAACTGTCAACCTTATGGCAGGTGGTTATCCACATCGCATGCGTTTCAAAGCTTTCAATTCCCGATACCGTTTGCTAGCTCCATTCTCGCGTCTACACCGCACTGAGGAGAAAGTCACTGATGATTGTCATGTAATCCTTCAATACGTCGTTGAATTTGTGTGTAAACATGAAAGCCCTACGGTCTCAACTAGCTGGGCTTTAGGCAAACGGCACGTATTTCTTAGCGAGGGTATTCGACAACAATTAGAAAATCTTCGAACTGATACTCGGCAAAAATCAGCAACGTTAATACAAGCAACATGGCGCGGCTGGCGGTGTCGTTATCGTTGGTCAAATGTTCGTCGAGAGAAATCGATGATCATTACGAATCCCCCTAAGACGTCAGCCAATATTACTACGAGTAGTAACTCGACCAATAATCGTGGCACTGGCGCGACTGTCCGACCGAGGCCACAACCAATCGCTGGTACCCCGCCACCAGACCCAGCAGAAAAATGTGATCAAAAGATCATTCAACAAACGTGCAATCTTTTTGGACTGGACTTGGAACGTCCACCACCGGTACCACCCAGTAGATCGTATACTGTTGCCGGAAATACCAAACTTGGATATCCACAAACTCGGGTGATGAAAATGTCATTTCCCGAAGATATCAATAATGATGGACTGGTGCTGCTTAAAGGGGAAAGTGTCCTCGTCGTTGGTGCATCTCATCGCCGTGGACATCTCATCGTGGAACATAAACACTGCACATTGCACGTACCTTTCCAATTTTTGGAACTCAAGCAAGGTGTGAATATTTAGCCTGAGAGGATGTCTTGCCCAAAAACAGTATTTAATGCTATTCAACCATAATTTGTTTATAACGTCTGCCATATCCTATACAACGCGAATGTAAGAGCTTTATTGCCATATCTTAAGCTAACATCTGCGAAATGTTGTAATTTGATTGTCAACATACGTTTCATATAATCAACTTTAGCCTAAGCTAAGTAAAATATAGTTAAGTTTCTGTACAAATATATATTAATTAGAAACGTAAAAAAATATTTAAAATGTGGATTATATTTTTATATATACATAGCCAATTTAGTCTTTTTACATGTATATGTGTGTTCACGGATCATCATTGAGAAACTTGCTAAATTCTCTCTTCTCTGTGCTATGTAAAGCCTTCAATCCATGATGCTTTGTGTATATTAAATCATCAAATTCTTTATGATGTGATTTGCATAATTGCAATAACATCATGGTCTACGAAAATAAAATTATATAGTTTAATAGATTTACATTGATCTCTAAATACCTCAATTAATAAACCAATCGTGTATATAATCAGTTCTATCACAAGAATTGTATAATTTATGGAATCCAGTTGGTTTCCACATCCTATAGTATTTATGGTATATGCTCCAAATTGCTCTAAATTTTGATGAATGCATCCACTTGTTGCCACCTCAGCGCAGCAGGAAAACGGAACGGCATCACTACGTAGTGCAGTTAAATCCGGATAGTCGTCCGTATCACTAATTAATAATCGTTCCATTGCCTTCCTCCTTAAAGGATTAATTTATGGGTAGTGTGAGTGAGTAAAATATTATTGGTAATATTTACTTCTTGCTATGAAAGGGATCGATAATGGAATTCCCCCAATTCACTTCGTACCAATCTTCGTAATCATAAGCACCGCAACATTGCATAAACCATTGTATATTATCGATAATACTTTTAGCTCTTTGCCTATTACCATAATCTTGCATCACTGTCAGAAATGTTCTCTTGCGAGATTTCGATCCAAATAAATTCACTAATGCCACTGAGAAGCTAACGCTTTGTAGAGCCGTGCATGTGACAATTGCCATTCGTTTGTACCACATTGCAAATCCATGTTTACCAGTTGCTTGTAATTTACTATAAACCAAATCATATATTTCATGTTAATTTTTAATCGTTTGCAATAAAATTGGCAATTCATAACAAGTTTTTCTTTTGATCGGATAGAGACCTAAGTACATAAATTGCATGAGTATGTTTCAGAAGAAGGACTTTTTCGTATAGAGGTATTTGACGCTTATTAGGAAGTGTCACCCTGGTCGTCGGTTCCATTTTTAATCTAACACGACCGTAAAGGTATGTTTACTATCTGCCTTCCTCCAAGGTTTGGGAAAATGTACAGTGAATGATCTTATCTACATGGCTTTATCTTATCTGGGTATAGCTGGATTAGATTCTCGATAACCCATCAATTACGCAAAAATGGACCCTGGACCTCTACGGCCCTAGTGTGATGAATCTGGGACGTACCTTATTACCTTATTTGCTACAATTATTTATCATAAATTCACATTGTTCACTCACATCTGGGCTGACCTCAACTGTACAACTGTTGGAAGGGTGATGAATCCTGCAAGAAGTCCACACGCAGTAGGCACACTGCATTGCAGGACTGACATGAAATGAGAGAACGCGAATGCTAACAAGCATGTTATTAAAATTTGTATAGCTTCTAAAAAGATTAATGCGTTACAGAGGCTTATCAATCTTTCAAAATAATTCATTGTGACGTATAATCTATATTTCGACGTAATGTCATTCTAATAGAACAAACCATGAAAAAAGTGTTTGAACAATAGTGATTAATGTATACATGTAAGTACAATTATTATTATGTAGTAAATATCAATTTATCACGAGTACCGCTTAGAGGGATGAGTTTGGCTTGGTTTGTTGATTCACGTACGGGCTGCAATTCCTTTACAGTAAACATTTGATCATCCAAGGGATATCCCACTTTAGCCCCATTTTCGGAAATTAATTCCACGTATGTCCAGTAATAAATGACATCACCAGATTTTAATTCGGTTTTAGTGTCTTCAAAAGTCCAGCGGCCGTTTTCAGATTGAGTAATATCTTTTGAGAACTGCCCAGCTTCACGCCCATTCATTTCCTCATTGATACGGCCATGGAATGCGAATATATTTATTTTATGATATGCGTCATCTATCAATTTGATTGATTAACACTTACGGATGAGGAGTTTTAGTATTAATTACCTGCAATAGATACGCGGAAACCCCTAGGAGATAATGGCTCCACCAATGCGCTTGGAACTTCGTATATAGCGAAAATGCCGACAATGTTTAGTAACAAGTTCACGAAAACAAAGCTTATCGGCGAGCTACTTTGTGGAATCATTCTGACTTTGTTCGATAACTACCAAAGACTGAGCTGTTTGATTATTTAAACGACTGGGCTTCCCATCTGTAAACTCGTTTGACCTTGTCATTTGATACATTTTGTTTTGTATATTGCTTTATCTGCTTTATTTATTAAGTCTTAAGTTTTAGGAATGTAGTATAAAACAATCATAGTGCGTAAACTTGAATGGAGTCAACTTGTAAAATGCTATCCTTGCTCCAAGTGGGATACCAACTGCTTAATTTTCGGTAGAATGTCTTCTGCCCCTTAGGTTCATTATTAATCCAGGGTTTGCTTTCTTCATCTGGGAAGGTATGCCCTCCTACGCCAACGCCGATACTGATATACATCTGCAAATCAATTCATTAATAAATAAACGTGGATTCTCGATGTATTAAAATCACTTACTTCCTGATCGAATGGAGCAAATATGGAACCACTTAACCACCTGTTTGCACCAGTTAAGCGTAATTCTTGTTCTCTTCTTGAAAATCCACCCTCTTCAGGGAGTATTGTACCATAAACCTCATTATCGACGAGGAGGGTTATCTTCTCTGGTTCCCACTTGACTGAGAAGTCATGAAAATCATCTGACCATGCTCCACTTTGCGTAGAGGTATGCCTCATTAAATAATTCCTACCACCCAGGCTTGATCCAATAATACCACCGCCCATGAGTTTATTCCCCTTGTTCAGGTTGCCAGGAAGGAAGGCAATACGTATTTGTCCAGATTCATACCCACGCCCGTATTCACGTTTCTTAGGATTAAGGAAAATTTGTGGATAAATCCAATCCCCTTTGGGTAATTTCGCCCTCACTTCAATAGACCCATACAAGAAACTAAATGAATCTTTTGTATTCAATCGTGCTGATAATACTGGAGGCAAAATATTAAATCCATATGGTTTTTGTTCACAATGCAGAGTTCCTGGTGTACCTGTGCAGCTGAAAGGAAAATACAATTTCGCAATTTTTAATAAGATAAATTAAAACTGCTTACTTTGTCCCAAGGTCCAAGCCATCGCCAGTATCAACAAAATTTGTTCCAAAACGATCATTGGTAAGTGATGGTTGAATATGAAGCATATTATCCTTAACAAAGATGTTCCTCTCGTCGGTATTATATAAAACAAACTCATAATCCGGACTACCAGCAAATTGACTTTCAATCTCCCATTTATCTTTGCTTCTAATCAAAAAGTTATTATTAAACTGTTCATCAAAGATTAATTTTCCTGAGCAAGATTGTTTGCCTTTAACTTTTGTAACTGTCGTCAGACAACTAGGATTTACTATGGGCTGCTTTGGGGTAGTTGGCCGTTTAGTTGTTGTTGTGCTTGTCTCGGGATTAGGAACCAATTCAGTCACGGTAAACATTTGATCATCATTCACATAGCCTAATTTTCTCTCTCCATCAAAATAATCCACATATGTCCAGTAATAAATAATATCGCCAGGTTTTAAGCGAGTAGTTTTATCCACAAATGTCCATCGACCATCCTTTGCTTTTGTGATATCCCTGGAATATGTGCCGCCCTCACGACCATTCATTTCCTCGTTTAATTTGCCATGAAAAGCAAATAACTTAATGCCAGGTTCATCTAAAATTATTTAAATTGTTAAAATACATTCGTTAAAATTCGTAACAAGTTTCGCAACAATGGGTAAATTGGCGTATAATTTGGTGTTTAAAAGGAATGTGCTTAAAAGTTATACCAGGTATGGAAACACGAAAGCCCTTAGGTGCTAAAGCTTCAAATGAAGCCTCTGGAATTTCGAAAGCTCGTCGGACTTGCCCTTCGTTTTGACCAAAACGATTGTGTACGTGCATATTGTGCGTGTTTGTGTTTGGTTTTAAGTTCGTCTGTATGTGATTCCTGTTTGTAATACCGAATAAACCTAAAGATGTTTGTTCTAAAAATAGTTTGTGTAAAATATACAATTACTAGATAGTTTTGATAATCGGTACTATAAAACAGTGCATCTATTGATTGTTAAATATAAATATTTACCTGGAATTGACACCTTAAAACCACGTGGTGAAAAAGTATCAAATAATGCTGATGGAACTTCGTATTGCCCATAACTATACATACAATTTATAACTAATGTTGCAAATATTAATAGCCTCCGCATTGTTTGTTGTAGCAGAAAAAAATCACTTCTATACACTTCTATACCAGTAATATTACACGACAATGTCGTGCCTAGATTCTCGCGTGTGGAATGAAAAAAACGGTAGACTTATTTTACTTTTATATGGCTGAATATATACATTATCAAACTGGTTTCGTATCGAATGTAACGAATGGTAAACAAGTTCACAAAGTTTAGCATCAATGTTTTTGTTTTCTTTGCATTTAATCATTTACAGTAAAAGTAAATGCCATTAAATTGATGCATTCCCTGAATTGAAAAATGGAAGGCACGCACAATTTTCTGTTGTGATTTCAAAGAATACATATATGGAATTTCCAGTACTACTGGAATTTTTGGTTTACTATGTCGATTAAAGGTCACTGTAAGGTTTATCAATTGGAATAATTTTAAGATTTGCGATAGTAACTACTATATTGATATCAAACAGTGATCCCACTTGGAAAATGTGTCAGTGATTGTAGTCAATGTTAACAACCTAATTTATACTGTAAGAAAACACTTTGTTCTTTATTAAAATTACAAATCACTCATCTAGATAACTTGTTTAGATGAGGTAAATCGATTTATTTCCGTGAAAAAAAAGTGTTTATACGCATCCAGAGATAGGTAGCTGCCACGGGCCAGGAATTCACATACGATTTATGATCTTTTGGTAAAAATTCGCTAAAATATATAAGAAAAAGGTGTTTGGCAGTACTAAATCGACTAATTTCCGTGAGAAAATACTTTTAAGAATATCGAGAGGTCGATAGCTGCCACAATTAAGGAATTAACACGCAATTTCTAAACTAATGGCAAAAAACGTTAAAATATATGGAAAACATGTTTAGATAAGCTAAATCGATTTATTTTCGCGAAAAATACGTTTAAGCTCATCCAGAGATCGATAGCTGCAAGGGGTCAGGAGTTAACGCGTGGTTTCTGACATTGTTCAGGTGTTTAGGTGTGTTAAATCGAGTTGTTTTCGTGGACAAATGCGTTTAAGCACATCGAAAGATCAATAGCTGCGACGATTCAGGAATTCACAAGATTTATTTGGTTTGATTTTAGAACTTTTGCAAATATACGCAAAAATATTTGATACAAACTTGATTCGGACATATATGAAATTTCCTATACTACTGGATTTTTTAATTCACTATGTCGATTAACGTTACTGTAAGGTTTATCAATTGGAATTTGTTTAAGATTAGAGAGAGTAACCACTATATACATACCAGTCCCCTTGAAAAATGTGTTTAAGTGTTTAGTAACAACTTATTTTACATTGTAAGAATATACTTAGTTCTTTGTTAAAAATTGCAAACCCCACTTTTAAATTTCAGTGAATGCGTTTCTATATAGTCCGATCCGAAGTCGTTCGTCTATAGAGACGCATCGCTTGATATATCTATTTTTCACACATGCAACGTATTCTTTTTCGAATGAAGTAATTTGACGTACCTTCAATTGATGCCTGAAATCCTCCTGGATGTATAATTTCAACATGAACATGAAATTTTTTTCTTGTCAATGTCGCACTTGTTCCTGGTAGTTTTGGAGTTTGATCTACAATTTAGCCTCATTAAATTTAGACAAAGAATTTCAAGTTGATTTACCAAGAATTGAAAGATGTACATTATCCGGTAATAAATGTGAGGGCAAAATCGATTGTAGATTTAACTGTGCATAGCATTTTAAAAACAAGTATAGCGTCACTACGATATAGGCGCGTTTCAACATTATTCAAGGAGGTTTTGAAAAGAAATAAGGGAATGAAATGGCGAAGAATATGCACCGATATTTAGTAAAACAGGTTTTTCGCAGTTTAATGCCCCATGGAATCAGCATAAGAATCAGATCATGAGAGAACAATTTCAACTCATGTTTGTAAATATAGCATTTTACTACCTATAAATAATGAAATTATTTGCTATGATTGGAAAAAAAAAACAGAATAAATACAATAGATAAATAGAATAGAATAAAAATATAATAAAAACAAACATTAAAAGTGCGAAAAGGGCAATTATAATTATATCTATGCAATTATTCAAATATGTACCGACAGATGGTACATGCGAACAATTGCAAATGTTAAAATAAAACCAAACACGATATATTCGTATATCGCTATTTTATTTGTTCAAATTTCAACTGAGGATAAAAGTTTCTTACAATTGAAGGACTTGTTTTCGAAAATGTACAATCTAACTCTGGTAACTCTGTAACTCTGGTTGTGGGTGCGTGTGATATTCTTTAAAAAAGTATTGGACAGTTTCACATGTTTTGATGTTTCCTTCAATACTTAATAGAATAAATACATAACAGATGTATCCATTCAAAAAGCATAGGATATGTACACCTACATTTTTATAGGGCATAAACGCGGACTGATTCAACAACTAGTCTTTTACTTATACCGTTCGACCATGATGGCAACCATAAGTTCCTTGCCGTAAAAAAGTCTTTTACTTGTCTAACATCCTTATTTCTCCATGGTTTGGCATAAATATATTTCCCCTCGCCCTCGGATGAAATCCCATCAGGAAAATCATTAATACCACCGACGGCAATGCCCAAGCATATATTACACTAAACATAGGGATGCATTATAAATGTGTTACTGATATGTATCTAACATTGTACAATATATGTTACCTCCGAATTCATATAATGTGCCTTCTCTCCATATTCAGTGCCACCGATGTACGAAATTATTTGATCTGCAAATGTTACGTTTTAAATTTGTCATAGGCTTGAACCTCATATAATACCTGGTGTCCATATTATCGTATACTTAAAAAAGGTATCAGTTAATAACGAGTCTGGTTTAGTGGACGATAAATGTAAACTGCGTATCGGTTCTGTTGGTCCTTCACTATATCCGGAATATAATACACCAGAGTCCGATCCGTTTCCTTTTAGTTGTTTATTACCTTTTGCGTATGCTATATAAATTTTGGATAAATCATTCGAATCCAAGGGTGTAAGTGTTATTTCTGAAATATAATATGTGATGAAATATTATTAAATTGAATAGGAAAATATAATTAACACTATCTTTCAGTGCCTTGAGTAATATACGTTGTTGATTTCAATTTCTTTCCTTCAAATTTTGATCCTGGTTTATCTATGCACCGAGTCAGATACCTGTTTAAAGTAAAATAATGGGCATGATCACTCGTTTGGTCAAAAACGAAACAAGTGACCGCACAACACAAACTGAGTAAGATTCCAGGAATGGCATGCTTGAACATTACATCAGCAACAACTTCAACAGCGGGGATGCTGTAACTCCTCCCGATTCCTCTTCATATCCTCCAGATCCTCAAGAAAAAAAAACTAAACGATGCCAGGTAACAGGAAGGGTGAGCTTGAAATTCTAAATCACACGCCTTTGGATATAATGCCAAAAAAGCTTTTCTTTGGTGAATCATTCCTGATAGTCATTGTCGCGTGACCGTGTTGCACGCGACATTAGCTCCTAATAGACGCGATATTGATTGCCCACCTGGAGCCTTTTATTTTTCTGCAGGAACGCGAAACTACCCGTCTCTGAAACTGTGTGGAGAAAGGTGGACAGGAGAAGTAAACCCGACCAAGTCCAATAACGTACTAATTTTAATTCTTAAAACAATCCTCGTTAGCGCCAAGAAAATTCCAGCCGCCTTACTTTATCTTAATTTCACATCCTGCCCGTGATGCGTAAATCTCAAACAATCACTTTATTGATCTCACCATGGGCCAGATGTGCACATAACAAAGGTAATTACACAGCAAAACACAAATAATTGACCTTCACAATTATTCATCCCGGGTCACGCGACAGTCATTGAATCTTCCGAAAGAGCGTCCGAAACTTGTCGGTAGGTTCGGAAAAGAAACCTCTGCTTGGTGCATCGATGCCTCCAAGCTGGAAACAGCCTAAGGTAACTGGCTAAGAACAATCGCGTCACCCTAATGTGGGTTCCCGGGCACAACGGCATACCGGCAATATCATGGCTGATAAAGTAGCCAAGACAGGGGCAAGAACCAATTTTATTGAAGAACCCTTTTGAGAGTTAAGAGAAGGTAAGACAAAACACTGGTAAAACACTCCCGGTATGAGGCAAACAAAACGCCTACTGAAACCACATAATAACCTAAACGTACTCGAAGTGTCACAGAACGAGTTAAAAATATAATAAAACATGTTAGGCAGTTGGTGCAGAACAATAGATTGATCAGGTCACAGTTCCCTCACTGACCTATTATAACCTATAACATACCTGGTAAAATCCAATCACCACGGGGCAATTTTGCTTCTATTTCTATTTGGCCATATTTAAAACTAAACTTCGATTTCACTTTTCCTGATTTAATAGGTGCTAAATATTGTGCGCCTCGGTGTGTATATTCACATTCAGATATATCAGAACTTGTACATCTATAAGGAAATTAATTAATACAATACCACAACTAATATACAGACGAACCCCGGATTTAAGTTTAATATTCCTCGCACTTCTGCTTCGTTGTGTTTAGGTTGTGGGGTAATTTGTAAAGTGCCGAGATTTAAATGGACAGCATCGTGTGAATAGTAATTAAATTCAAAATTCTGTAAAACACAACTTTAGAACAAAACATACTAATGTATCTGCAGTATTATTGGTAACTTGAATGATCCGCATCCACATACTTGTTTTAATAAAGCACAACGCAGTAATTAAAATAAGTGTGTGGTCGAGGGACCTTCAATTTTGCAAATTCGGCCGGCGTTGCAGGGTATGTCTGAATATGCACTATACACTATAGCAGGGGTAACTACTTTCGACTGTGGTCAAAATCGACAGTTCCCACGGGACATAGGTTGCCGACCTCGGTATATACTTGTCTAGTCATGCCTAGTGATTAAAACGAAGAACATACAGGTCCTCTTAAAGGTATATATTGTTCGGATTGCCATTTATCCACATTTAATTTATCCGACCGAAATTCATCTTCAAATAACAAGGTATTCCTGCACGTAGTCGCCCCATTTACAATTGTTTCTGAAGATATACAATCATTTGCTTTGGGCAAAATGTCATTCTCACTCCCAAACTCTAAAATATGACGTACTAAAAATTGCTAATTGGAAAATTATTTAAGACCAGAGAATATGACCTCTTATCTTATATATTCTGTACGGTTGAACACAAGATATTGCAATAGCAACATTTTTTATTTCCGTCCTATACCATATGTAATCACCAACATTGACCTTAAGATCCGGATTTAGGTATATCCATCTATTACTTATATCATCTTTACTGATTTGCTTTGTCTTTGAATACTTTGGCACATCAATGTTAAACCTGAGCCATTGGATATCTGAAGAGTGTTTATAGGAAACTCGAAAGTTTACGGAATACTTTTCAATTGTCGAATCAACTAAAATAAAAATGGTCATATTTTATATTATACTGGTTTATTAAACTCACTTGGAAATGAGATACGTAGGCCTGATTGATTAAATGCTTCGATATGCAAAGATGGGAAAATACATGAAGCAGAACAATAAGTTACAGAACAACAAACAATTAATAGAAAAATGAATAATTTTACGAAAGAACGTAAGGCAGTCATTTTCTTGACTGTTGCACTGTCGTAAGCTGGTAAATTACGTTCTATTGATGCTATTGCTTGGTGGGGATTATTTATAAGATAAATCTTGATGATAAATGGTATATAATTATGACAGGTCAAATGCTAACCTTTCATATATCATACATGATGTGGAAAAGAATGTAAAGTAGTATGTACTTATATAAATTGTGTAGTACATATACAGAAATAATTTGTGTTAACTGGATTTTACGCCGTTTTGAACCGTTTTCCCAAAAAAATTCAAAGTTTGGTCACAAACATGGTATATATTGCTTTAATAACAAGGTTCATTAAATCGGTTTCGTGGTGCAGATACGTTAAAAACGTATGTTTATGCAAAAATGCCGCGATTATAAAATGTGCAAGATGCAGAATCATTTAGTGCTTTATTTTTTTTTTTTTATTATGAATCCAACATCTTTCACATATGGCCCAAAATGTATATTTTGTATGTATATATTTGTTATGTTGTGTTATTTATTAGTATATACTTATTTGTGCAATGTATCAGTTTTTGTTAAAAAAGTCGATAACTGTAGGGGAATAACGATCATGGGCGTATTATATAAGGTGATGATGACGATGGTGCTTCGGAGGTTGGAGGTCGAGGTGGAATCAAGAGGCCTGTTGCTAGAATCCCAGGCGGGTTTTAGAATGGGGAGGGGACGAGGGAGCAAATTGTCACGCTAGCGAGAATGGTAGAAGAAATAGTGGCGACTAAGTACCACGGGGACAGCTGGTAAATTGTTTAAAGAAACAGGGTATAAGTGAGGAGATTGTTTGTTGGGTGCATAGGGTGGTGTATGGGGAGACATGGGCAGTGGCGAAAGTGAATGAAAAGATTTAAGAGTGTTAGAGGTGTGAGACAGGTTTGTCCCATGAGCCCATTTCCATTTAATCTATACCTTAGTGCTATGGTGGAGATTTTGCGTAAGGGTCAGGATAGAGGGATGGTATTGGGAATGACTAAGGTATGGATGCTCGCTTATGCAGATGACGAGTTGTTGTTGGCAAGGGACAGGGAAAGCATGTGTGAAAATATGTTTATGTTTAGCTTTAGTTTTTATTTTTGCTCATAAGTATTCATTTACTGAACGAGACTGTAAAATTAAGGATTGAATATATAAACACTCGGCGCGTTTGCGGCAAAATAAAAGTAGTAGGCCATGGATCAATCAAACAATTAACTTTAATTCAATACTTTAATTTTACTATTTTTGTAACTTGCGTTCAGAAAATTAACGCTTATCATTAAAAATAAAAACTAACTCATTATTATTTTTACCCATAAGTCATTGAAAAAGTATAGTGTACAATTCGCGTGTAATGCACATCATTCATTCGTATAACTTGCGACACTCGGCTTCGGCTCGTGCCCTAAATTTACATGCTCGTTGTACAATATACTATATTGATTAATATAAATATACTGAATAATAGAATAAACACATCATTACTACAACGTATTATTAATAAATTATAATTCCGTATATTTACATTAGTATTCGTGAAACGATGGGAATTATATTTCATATTAATTAAATAGAAACATAAATTTTTTGCTTCCCACTTGACAATAGTATTATTTTTTATTATATAAACATTATAAAACGTGTAAATTGATATTATTTCAAAAATAGTCCCTGACAAGTACTCAGGTACTGATCACATTTGATTTAAATGATAATATGGAATATGGCAATCATAAAAAGCACTGTTTTATAGACAAGTAACATTCACTAAAGCGCATAAACCCGCACAGAATTAACTTTTAATTCATTTCCGTTTGACCACGTTGGCAGCCATAAATTTCGGGCTGTAAAAAAGTCCTTAACTGCTCGCACGTGATAATTTGACCACGGTTTTTCAAGATTATTAGCTGATCTGAAGTCATCAGGAAAATCTATACTTCCACCAATTGCGACACCCAGGCAAATATTAAACTAGAAAACAAAACAAATTGGTTAAATATATTTACCAGGAAAAATATTATGCTAACCTCTGTGTGTGCACTGTGTTGGGATTGCCCAAATTCGATGCCATCAACAAAGGTCAATATTCCATCTGAAAACATTGATAGATACGAGTTAGTACTGAGGAATACAACGTCGTAATTATATAAACATTTTGATAATGTTTAAGAAGGAGAAGGATTATGTCAATAATATGCCAAATAAAGGTTTAATATATATATAATCATTTTGACTTAAATATCCAACAATCAAGATATCTAAAGATTTTGTAATTACCTGGTTTCCAAATGATAGTGTAATTATGATTGCTTCTACAAAATGGTTCCCTTTGTCGCGTAGATTGTAAAAGTCTACTGCGTTCAGGTTCTTTGGCAGCAGAACTATACCCAGCAAATAGTAACGACCCACCAATATCATTATTATTTTGACCACGTAAAACCGAGTTGCCTCTTGAATAAGCTATGTAAATTTTCGATTCATCTGGTAATCCCCTTGGGGTAAGAGTTATTTCTAAAATTTATACGACATAATATTATTATATATGTAATTGAAAAAGGGGTGTAAGAGGATATATTACCTGGATATATCCAGTCCCCACAAGGGAGCTTTGCTTCAATTTCTACACGGCCATATTTAAAAGCAAATTTAGATTTAACTTTACCAGATTTCACAGGAGGTAAATATTGAGCACCATATTGGGTAAACACGCATTCCTCTCTATCTATACGGGTACAGCTGCAATTATGTTACAACTTATTCCATAAAATGGTACCACTAATGAACTATATTTACCGTGGGGTAAGATCCAATGTTCCTCTAATTTCTTCTTCATTTCTCTTGGGCTCTGGCCGAATACGTAGTGACGATTGGCCTGACCGCACCAGATCGCGTGAATAATAATTAAATTCAAAATTCTAAAAATAAAAATAAGCAAGTCAAATATGTGTCAAATATATGGGTTTGAATTTACAAGAATGAAAAGCTAATGTTCTACATGAATACGATGGTAACAACATTCTCAAATTTATATAAATAACTTCAATTAAGGTTTAAGAAGTAGATACCAAGAGATGCTGCAAACACGATGGAAGTTAAGAGTTTAGGACTACCAAGTGAGGAGAAGAATATTTGGGCATGAGAGGGAGTATTTGTGATTCTTTGAGCATTTCGACACTCATACAAAGAATGCGCAAATCGTTTAATATAGCTATATCACCATCAAAAACAAAAGCCATGCCTATTACTAAAGTCTTATTATATTGTAAGCTTCAAAAACATATAATGAACTTGAAGTACCTAGGAATCGAAATTATTGGCTTACATTGGGAGGGAAACCATAAAAGCAGTTCGAATATCTATTGTCTAATTATATGTATTGTGAATAAGAAACATCGATGTAAATTGATAAATGGCCGAATATATAAAACTATCCGATATACGGAGGAGTGTATTATCTTAGGAGGGAAAAATTATCGAGAGCGTGGACATATTCAAACATCTAGTTGTCATGGGAAATCATTCTTATTCATGAGAGAGCACATCAGAGTCATAAACGTTATAATGGAATCAGAAAGGAAATTCCAGAGTATATCGTGAAGCAGGAATCGGAAAAGCTTGATATGGTAGGTAAGTAAAAAATATAAGGAAATGATGCAGCACAGTGAGAACGAACAGTCGGCGAGAGCGTCGTCGTAACGCACCTGAAACAGTTGGGTGGTCGTAGAGGTGGTTACACGGAATGTTGAAGATATTTAAAATTTCAGGTAGAGAATCAAGATAAGCAGGGAAAGATTAGGAACTGCAGATATAATCCTGTCTGTAAGGAATCTTTCAGGCTATCGGGAGGGTACCGCAATGTATTAACCCCTTGACCTACTTTGACGAGCCCAGCTCGGCGGGCCTTATAGCTAGATACCATGAATACTGCACTGATATGCGGACAATATTGAAAATGACTCATAAATAGCGTCGACCCGTCGCGTATGGTTCAGTCGGGTTTCAGTCGGGTCGGGTCCAGTTGGAAGGGTGAACCGCGATGTAATCCGTGACCGCGACTGTCGCAACGCGACGCCAGGACCACGTACGATTCTCGTCGTTTTTAGGATTGGGTCGATGTGTGCCTACAACTCTAACTCACTCGGAAGTAAATGATAGGTCAAATGGTTAAGAGGAGAGAGTTGGCGAATGAGGAGAAGCATTTAATAGCGCAAAGAATAATGAAAACATGTTAAATGACAATAGTGATAATGATAAATAACAAAAGTGTATAGGACAGAATACGAAGCGTGATTCTACGACAAATATGCAATATCGACCAGATAAATTAGTGAATCAAAACCAGCAAGGTCATGTGGGGACAACATGTAGATAGGATGGATGATTCAAAAACAGTCAACTTGGCAATTTGAGAGCAAGTTCTTTCAGCAGTAAGTCGTTCTAAGCAAGTCGTTCAAATAAGATTCTATGATAGTTGTGTGAATGAACTAGGAAAAATGATTCCAAAGTATTTGCTCTTACTACAAGTTACTGTAAAGCAGGCTGGTGAAGTTAATAAAACTGTTTGTTACATTAACCAAGCACACACATCTGAGAAATCAGTTATTCATATTCGTAAATAATTATGATTAACTTGAACAGTTATTAACCGTTGTGTTTCGTGCTGTCTAGAAAGAACGACTAATATTATCTTTTCACAGTTTACAGAAGACTTCATTTCTGTTACTTGTTGAAGGACTATGTTTATATTTTACATCTGAGAATTAAATGATACAAGCTGAATATTCGCGAAATAATTTACACCCAACAAGTCATAGGCACAAATCCCAACACGTTACTAAATGACCATCGGTCATTGTAATAAACACTCCATTTACTAAAGTATGGCACTGTCGTTGTACTTAAGCTAATTTTTGTATCTTGTACCTGATGATGGCGATAGCCGAAATGCATCGACAAAGTGTATGTTTATCTAACAATTATCTTTTTAATGGTGAGTGTGAAAGAAGGAGAAATACATTTCAGAATTATGAAGAAACAAAAGAACGTAGCGGTATCCCTTGTGGAGGGAAATTCACTACTAGGATTTATATAAATAATAATGATTTAAGACTTACCGGTCCTGATACCGGTATATACTG
>WSZQ02122661.1:22368-45962 GCA_019419845.2 Weissflogia rhopalogaster
TTATAAATATTTCCGCGAGTAAAGGTTACTTAAAAAGTGTTTATTTTCTGTGCTAAATATTCAACATGTTTCATCGATAACCTACAGTCGGTTCCGTCAATTATAAAAATATCTTTATTTGATAAAACTAAAACTTTTTTTGAAATTAGTATAAAACTTGCAATTCGCAATTGTGTGAATGTGGGAGTATCGATTAAACTGTACTTTCCAACGATAATTACATAAATACAACAATTATTCCTTATATATAGGAAATTTACCATCATTATTGATGTACATTGAAGTTAATATTGTTGTATTGAGTGTACATAGATTTATTTAGTTTTGTTACTTTTGTTATTTGTTACTAGGAGTGATTTTGTAATAGAAATCTTCTTAAATATATCTTGAAATTATTTCTCCTAGCTTCTGATAGGTGTCTCTATAGGACGATTAAGTATAAATTCACAGAAATCAATACTTGGCTGATTGTGAGTTTAGGAAATATATATGCGTCGTAAGCGTCGCGACGCTCATTCGTTTGTTAACAAAGCTTTGCAGTGGATACGTCACTTGAGAATTGGCATTTCACCAGCTGATAATATATTAACTCCGTGTGGTTAATTTTACAACAAAAGTTGAAAGCATTATTACCGACCTACACCAAAATGTTGGATTACGACGACGATTATTACCTGGAGGAAGATAAACTGTATGTTTCTTAAATTAAAATATTTTCCGCTAAAAACCTTGAAAGAGTCTGCAATTATTCCTCTCCTACCCATTGTTAGTGTCGTTTTTCTTTCAAAATCGTACAATGGACGCATATGTGCATCGTGTGGGCGCCCGCTTATCACAAACCATTTCATTGAATAGTATGCCAACGGTGATAACCGTTTTCCGTCCAATGTACTTGCATTGAAGTCTACTTTCCACACGAATCAGTAGTTGATTATTGTTACCGTTCAACACAACACGTTTTTTGTTCTTTATATCATTTAATTTAAAACATTCAAACGTCAAATATCACGCGGAAATGTATGTGCCACTTGCAAGATTTCCATACGACGAATACGTATTTCCAAACGAGGACAGATTGTAATTAACATTTTTATTCTAATTCCATAATTAATAATTCTACGATACGTTGAGTACACCACAATTTCATTTTGAAGAAATGTTCTATTGTGCATAGAGAAATAACCACCCAGCAAAATGCTATAGACTCTCATAAAGCGGATGTGCAAGCAAAAGATGCGGATACGTGTAAAGGTGTTGATGGTGTTGATAGAAATGATAACGACGATGCTGAAGATCAAACCGCTTGTCTATTGTTTGAAACGCAGTGTACAATAATGCGAGAACATATGATGTGAGTGCGCTCTGTGTGTAGCACAGCATTCGATTGTTAGCTGGCTAACTAGTCGAAATTAAGCACAAATTTTCACGCATTTGGCGAGATCCGCATGACGTCGATATTGCAAAGTAAAGTTTTTTGTTGCTTACCTGATTAGCTGCGTGAATAAATTGCTTGACTTCAGCCGATGCAAGTGCGTACCCGATATGATAGTAGCGGCTAGTGTTGCTATTGAATTTCGTTTAAACGTAGATAGCTACTATTATAGTTTATTGCAATAAGTGCAACGACTGCAAAACACAATAGTCACAAGCATTCTGTTATTCATGCTACTCAATCATATACACATACACCAAATATATGCAATTACCTGTATTTAATTTGCAAAACTTTTTAAATTTGTTTACTTTAGCTGTACATTGCATACACAACAAATACACATTTTAGAACACGTGTCATATTTTCTATTTTATTTTGTTTAAATTAACAATACTAATTTAATTAAATATTATGAAGCATGGAGTGGGTAAACTATATATCTATATACTTTTTTGGCTTGGGAAGGGACGCCATGTTTAAATAGGAAGTTAACTACAAGACCTAGCTGTACAATTTTATTAGCGTTTCCTTTGGGAGGTGAGTTTTCAGGTGTAGCAACTGTGATTTACATATGTTACTTATTGTTAGAGCACTTAGATCAATACAAATGGACAAGTCCGCGATTTTTGCAATTTTCATCGCGGAATGTGTAGCCGTTTAAGTTTATTTTACATTGGAGTGTCCATCGGGCGACATAAATGTCTGGTTTTCTCGAAAACTTAAAAAGTGTAGCAGCTATAAGTTACATTAGAAATTGAAAATAACGGTGAATACAAATTTGCATTTTTGCAATTTTCTTTTCGGCCTGCGGAGCGGATCAAAGTTCATCGATAATTATATAGGGAAATGGCAATAAGATGTACTTTTGTCCCAGATAAAGTGACATTTTGTAAGAAACTAGACAAGTGTAGCTCTGGAAAATCACACCATAATAACAAATATATGAATAAATTAACATAAACTGACCATAATAATTCAGGGGGCTTATAATATTGTATAAATGAGTCTCTCCCCAAAAATAATTATATATGTAGTATCGGTATTACGTATGTAGTTTTCCAAAAAATGACGCGTTTTAAATATTTAATTTTTCATATTTCTCTTAATCCTAGAACTGTTCCTAGTAGAACTGTTCAATTCATTCTTACAAGCGGAGTATCACAATTGTCAGCCTCAGAATTTGATGAAAATCTTTGTACGTGTAGTACATATCTTAAAATAATTTCTGATAATGGGATATTTCGCTGTCTTGAACTGCTGTCCACAAAATTCAAAGTTTTGTTACAAATTGATTGAGGTACACCACTTGTTAGAAGCGATATTATAATTGATAATAGTTCACATCAATAAAAATAAATTTCTTTAATATTTTTACTAATATTTTGCCTTCTCAAATGCCCATTGATTAAGAGTGAAATTTACCAGTCTTGCAACAGATTGTCGTTTAATTCTTTAGAAGTCATCGTTGAAGTTGAGTTTGATATCGTCAATAATAAACGTGTAAGTTTTAGGAGAATCCTTTCAAAATATTTTTGTAACTGCGAAAATATGACCGTTCATAGACTCAACTTTCAAATTATTCTTAACTTCTTATAATCCTGGGATTAAGGGAACCATGAAAAACATTGTAAAACTTGGTTACACCAAAACAAACTATGAATTATTTATCACTCAGAATTCGTTCAGAGTTTTCGAAGTGTTCGCGCAACTGTTGCCATGCTCCATGCCTCTTAATAGTATTTAATAAATATGTAATTATTCCTAATTTATAGAGAAGTGAAATAACTTTTTCGTAATAAAATATATGATTGTGTTCAATTCAATGTGCTTTAACCATTTAAACTGAAATAGGGAAGGTATTCTACCAATTGTTTTAATATATTTTCAGGGGAATGACCGTGACGTCGGGTACTGTATCAATAAAGAAAGATACCAATAATCTAATCGGGATCAGTATAGGTGGTGGTGCACCGCTGTGCCCGTGCTTATATATTGTACAGATTTTTGATAACACCGCAGCAGCCAAAGATGGGACTTTGCAGTCTGGCGATGAGCTTGTCTCAGTCAATGGACAACCCGTCAAAGGGAAAACTAAAGTGGAGGTGGCAAAAATGATACAAGCCGCAAAAGTATGATTCATTGCAATTTTTATGTTCGCGTTGCAAATATTTTATAAATCGGTACTAATTTAACAGGATGAAGTGGTCATAAATTATAACAAACTACATGCCGATCCCCAACAAGGAAAATCCCTGGACATTGTACTGAAGAAAGTGAAACATCGTCTCGTGGAGAACATGAGTTCGTCAACAGCAGACGCTCTGGGATTGTCCAGGGCAATTTTGTGCAATGACACTCTTGTTAAGAAATTGCAGGAATTGCAAGAAACTGAGTTAATGTATCGTGGTTTGGTGGAACATTGCGAACGTGTGCTGAAAGCGCACTTCGATATGTCTTTAGCTGTTAAGCAAATGGGCGAGGTGTTTGCTGAATTAGCTGTAAGAGAACCACAACCGAGGGCATCTGAAGCTTTTCGCTTATTTGCTGAACAACATAGAAATATGGAAAGAATGGAATATGATATGCTCAAGGCTGTAAAACCTGTAAGTAAAATGAGTTATAATAATTTACATATTTTCAGAGAAAGTACTTTGTAATAATTTTCCTGGCTCATTCATACAACTAATATCATACAGTTATTTGAACGACCCCAGACTAGATAGCATTTACGTATCAAAAAAGAACATGTAATCATTTAGCACAATTAATGATTTTTTTACAAAGAAATTAATTAATTGAATTTGAAATTTAACACCGAAAGACAAAATTAGAAGCCCCCGACCGAACTGCGCAGTTTGTAGCGCGTTGGGCCGGTATCCCAAAGGTTGCCGGTTCGAACCCGGTCGGTGTAATTCAGTATTTCTCTTTTTTGCTGCGGCATTCTTGTTTCGGTTTGAAAATTTGGTGGCACCATATAATGCAGCAAATTTAATCGAGTCATAGGGGATGAACCCATTTAGCTGTTGATGTTTTATTGAAAAATTGCGTTTAAAAATTCACTTATTTTAATAAGCCATTGATAAGAAGGTGCTTCTAGCTTTTATAGATGGTGAATTTCACATATCTTCACAGGTGGTTGCTAACAACCTGTGAAGAAATCAGCTGTGGAATCCACCGGCTAAAAAAGGTAGAAACATTTTTGTAAAGGTTCACTACAATTGCTTAACACCAATGAATTCGCTTTTTAATTTTCTAAACATCAATCACAACTGCAAGTTTGAAATAAAACAGGTTCTTAAATTCTAATTGTCTATTGTAATTTATTTCGTTGGAGTTAGATCCCGCCGGCGCCGGTATATCTTCGTTCCTACACAGTATTTTTTGGCGTAGCCCCTTATTTCCCTTTCTCCACCCCGGGATTTATGTGATATTAGCGGGATTTGCACTTTGGCTATGTCTGGCCTCCTGCTAGAGATATTTATTCTTTATTTTTGCATACAAGGTCGCTCTATGCGATAAGCTTCATGCTCACATATTTTTGTTATAATGTTTGTTGTGCTAATGTGTTGTCCAATTATTGTCCCATTCGGCTTTCCATCTCCTGCAGTAGAAGAAGGTGTGCACTGCTTCTCGCAGTAGGCGTCCTCAGGCTTGGTTCTTTTGCATTTTTGTAGAGGTAATCTCCAGAGCCTCCATTCTCTGTCAGGAATTGGGTAAACCAGAAGTTTAACTCCCAGTGAGGGCAGGTTATGCTTCCTGACATCTGGGATCCAGGGCTATTCATATATTTTTTCTATTTAGATAGCGTCAGTCCCCAATAGCTGTCCTCCCGATTTCTGAAATTATCTATAACAATTTTAAGGATTCATGTACAGATTTTAACTCTAAAACTGCAAAATTATTAACATCAACGGTTTCTATTAATGTTTCTATAATGGTTTGATGCCAAAACTTTTACCTGTAGATCCTAATAAAAATTTTGCACTATTTCAGGTATTGGCCGATATGGGGACTTATCTCTACAAGGCAATACCAGATACAAGATTAACAGTAAAGAAATACGCCGATGCGAAATTTGAGTATCTGGCATATTGCTTAAAAGTCAAAGAAATGGACGATGAGGAGTGTAGTTACGCGGCAATTCAAGAGTCTCTTTATCGAGTTGAAACCGGAAACTATGAATACAGGTAAAATTTCTAAGATTCTTTTATGTATTATTTATCAATCTATTTCGATTTTTAAGGCTTATCTTAAGATGTCGTCAAGCAGCACGAGCAAAATTCGCCCGTCTACGGTCTGATGTGCTCGTAAAAATGGAACTACTAGATAACAAACATGTCCAATCGTTAGGAGGTCACCTTACAAAACTTATTCAAGGATTTGCTGATTTGCACGGTAACTTATTGGGCCTTCTTAACGGACCACCGCTTTTCCCCGTCGAGGTCGATTTATCTAATAATGCGTTTCAGTATAAATCAACAACACCTATTTCAACGGTACTTTATTCAAATTTAGTTTGGTTTTCTGCTTGTTAAAATTCGTACATTTTAGGAGCCATATGAAGACGATATAGAAAATGGCGTTGAACTTAAAGATGACGAAAGTATTGATTGTTCAGAGATTGCAACAGCGAATTCAATAATGAAAACATCAACCAGTTCTTCGTTAATACCAGATTTGGACGAGATATTAGTTAAGGATGACGGCGAGCCGGATTATAGCATGATGGATAATCTTACGTTACTTTCGACGCTAAATTTGAAAGATACTAGTCCAAATTCTACAAGCAACAGCAACAATTCTAGGGAAGGCAATTTGTTACCCGATTTAATTAATTAGAATGTTTGCCGGGTGATATTTTGTGGTTGTGACCGACCACAAATATGTGGTTTGACATATTTTATAAATGAATTTTTCAATTTATAACGTAGGTATTTAAATTATATGACGCAAAACAATGCAATCTATTCATGATTTACCGAATAGTTTGGTCAAAATAAAAGTTGTAATTGTGGAATATTTTTCCAATTCGAAGTGTTTTGCTTTGTTCACTGTACATATTATTGTTATTCATACGAAATATATACTAAAAATACAATTTATTGCAGTACTGCCTTTCAATAATTTCCATACCTATTGTTAACATAATAAGTTTTTAATTTTATATCGATGTAATGTTTGATGACTGTGTACGTTTTAATTTCTCTTGTATCACGAGTTTAACAAAACAACGAGCACGTTGCACACTAAGAGGAACAAATAACACCATTAGAATATAACTACAAAGACTAGCGATAAACATTTGTAAACACCTGTATCAGAGATGAATTTGGGAATGTAATACTTGTGATTTACATATGTTGCTCACCCATGTCAAAGTGGCCGGGAGGTTTTTTTTTTCAATTTATTTCGCAGCCTGGGGTGCACAACAAAGATCCGCATCAGACATAAGGTGATCTTTCCACAAATAAGCCTAAGGCAAGAATAACTAACTCTTTCAACTTTCTTTAAGATATAAAGCTATATTAAGGTCTAATAATGCAGCACATTAATCTGAACCAATCTGAAATCAACTACGAAAAAACATTAATAAAACTTCAGGATCAGAACCCCATTTGATTTTAGAAATACCTTTTAAAATATTCAAAAATAAAGAACATTATCTGATCACTTACTCCTGATTGCGCGGTAAAAACGCGAATGAAGGTTGGGCGATTCGCTTGCAACGGTCTCCGGAAAAAAACCATATGCATAAAAAAGTTCAGTACCATCAGAATAGCGAGACCGGATTGGGCCGGGTGAAAGTTACTATTCCCTTACACCACTATGTGGTAGAAAAAGGATGTTGAAAATAAATAAATAAATAAATCTGATCACTTAATGTATATGAACAATAATGTATCTTGGAGTTCTTGCAATTTCATCAAACATAATAAGAATTATAAAATGATTAACATTTTTACACTTAGAAAAAAGAATAAATTTCGACTTCTCAGTAGGTCACTCCATACCAAATTCAACTAACCAAAACCAAAGCGCTAATTATATTATTCTAATTATTCTAAAACGATTTCGCATTCGTGAATATTTCGACTCCTAGCAAAAATGACAATATGGTCAGAAAATTGAAGAGATCCAACATAAGTAGAGAACATACCCTTAAGGCTACCCAACTGACGACAATCGAAACTCTGTAAATCCAGACATGGAACGAATTTTAATCCACTTCGTATGGAAGAGAAATTTATTTAAAAATAGTAATTATCAAAACAACAATAACGCAGATTTATCAATTCAAAGATTGTTGTGACAGACTGATAAGGAGCCATATAAAATTTGTGCGCATGCGAAGAAACAATATGATAATGAAAACTGGTGCAGCGTGAACCGAGGGATGCTTTCAAATCTTTTGGGCGCCTCGTTTTCAAGACCGCCTTAACGAAGGTTAGCGGTATAAGTTACTCTACAATATCCCTGCCGTTTTGAGAATCATTTAGTAAGAGTTTCGTTATTATCATCTTGGTTAACATTTAGATAAAGCGGATTAGCGAATAAGCGGAATAACGAATAATAATATATTCAAATATCAAGAGACAAATATCAAATAATCAATTAAGCAATAATACGTTTGGTAAAACTTTACTGGCGAAACTACTATTTAGTAATTATCAAACTTTTTATGCATTTACAGTTACCCGAGATTACTTAAATGTAAATTAATGTTTCAAATTGCTAAAAATGAACTGATGTCCATATAAGGTCAATTCTTAATCTATTGTAAAAATGTGATTCAAAATCAAAAGCATGAACTTCATACTGCTGGTCGCGACTGTTTCTATCCACTCAATTTATTAGGCATGTCTACAACAGTGTCAGCCTACTTGCTTCTAGTTGTTGTATAGTGGCACTCTATTAGCACCAAGTCACCAGCCAACAGTCCGTAACTTCAGTACGAAGCACAAATTGAACACGCGCGCGTCGTGAATCCAAGAAAAAGAAACAGTGTGCACAAGCAGCAGGGCAGCGCACACCTAATTCAATTAGAAACCGCATTATCGTGTTAGTATCGTCAGTGACGTTGTTGTAGCGCACCGCCTTGTGTTCCGATCAAACTTGCGAAGCAAAAACGCGCAAACCTCATTGCCGGTTGCAAAAAAATACCACACACACTCGCCACTTTGGCGTGCACTTCCGCGGAAAATGCAGAACATGTGACCGAAAGTAGATAATGTAAATGAGTATATGTTATTTACAAATTTATTTGGAGTTGTTGTCGACGTCAAATATACAACTAATGTAGCTATCGCCGCACAAACAACTAGACAAACTAGAATGTATAACGTCAAGAGCATTCTGCTGCACATTATGTGGGTGGTGCATTTGTTCTTTCAAAGACTGCTTTCGAATCGCAGGTGAGTTAAATAACGTATAACGATTCATTACAACTTATTCAAGTTCATTTCACAATAAAGGTGACTTACCTATGTTGTTTGCGTTATAGTTTGTTTGCATTTTTTATCACCAATGATATATTTTAAGTATACAAGAGTGGTAGATAATAAACAAATTCTTGCGCATAATTAGCAAGACGTAATAAATACTTGTTATGCATCGTACGACAACGTCAAACTCGTTAAGAAGTTTCTATTTTGCGAAGGACGAATGAAATCGAAAAGTTTAAATACGTGCGCGTAGTTGTGCATTATTAGCATTTAAGTGACACATAGCGTTCGGATCAAAGATGTCTGTATGTGTGCGTGAACGATAAAAACAATCTCGGTGCACAAGCACTCGGCGTGCACGGCATAAAGCGAACGACGCAATGATTCGTTTAAAATTCGTTAGGAATTTGTTTGCGTTTTTTTTTCTAGATTGCGACATTATATGCTCGTCATAGCCGCATGGAAAATTCAGTAACATGAAAAATATGTTAAACACTACGATGACTTGCTTTCTTGTGCATTTATGCCATTTTGTTTAAATTGAGACATTTTCAAATATGGTATGATCTCTTATCTTTTTTTAAAGCTGTTCTGATTCATTCAAAAGTACACACAATCTCTATAATAAACATATTACTAAGGTTTATTTGGAATTACCTATGAAACCTTCCATAACAATCATTTACATTTTAACTCCCTTTTATTTATGTCAGTAGTTAACATTATTTTTAACGAAAAATAACAATAAGTACAGGGTCGCATGCGCGCATTATCAAAAATATCGTCCCGTTTGTTCTGTAATCTTTTCTAGAGACAGATATTCCATCAAGACTTAAATATCGAGGACGGAAGCCACATGGGAAAAATTTGGTCGCCCAAAATTAGGTGGCCTGTGGACAATTGAAGAATAGGTTGCGACGCGCCTGAATAAGTACATTTTTGGTCAAATGAAGAACGGATGCGAGCATAATTGTTTCAATCAATAATAGTCTAATAGATTATTTCTATGTAAATGGGATACTTTAGGTTCTATTATATTAAATTTACGGGGATAAAGTGTTTTAATCGTCTTGTGATAGGGTGCTGCAGCTGAACGCCTAGTTTGTTCGGGCGATTTTTCACTTTTTACAAGTATTTGGAACTATACATTCGGATTTCTTCCTGTATCATGATTATTTGTAGGACTTGTTACAGAAGCCAGTTCGGAACGTACCATTACTGATGAGTGTCTACGTTTTACTCCTGAATAGTTCCAGTAATTTCTATACCTAAAGTTGTATACCGTAAGACCATATTGGTATGGCTTTGTATATCAGTAGTTTATTGTGCTGGGGAAATTACCAGTAATACACCATCAGGATAGGGACCTTAGTTTTTGGTTTAACTGCGTTGGTTTTGCCTTAATTTGTGTTATCCGGTTAGTCGCTTGTCCAGATGGAGTGGAGACCAAAATATTTCGTATGTTTGCTGCAAGAATCGACTTTCCATTCAATGTAGTTGTTGGACAAGTTTCCCGTTTAAAGGTAAATGTGACGTCTTCAGATTTAAATAAAATTTGCTCTAATACACGTCTGGTGGTAAGATTGCAGCATGTTGAGATGTTCTTGCAGTATCTCAGTGGCCGTATGCGGATCTTTGTGTAATGCATGGATTGCCGTACCGTCTGCAAAGGTTCCTATTGTGTTTGTATCAGTTGGGATGACGGCTGTGAAAACCAGATATAGCCATAGACCTTATATGTAGCGACCTTGTGATATTTCTTCAAAAATCATAAATAACAAATGAAATATTTAACGACAAATCCGTTCCGCAATTGTAATTAGTATGCTCAGTTTTATACTGCAATTTTGCAAAACTTTACATGGATAATTCATGATTATAATGCGATATTCTAAAAGGTTTCGTGTTATGGATATGAAACATTATATTATGTTTTCTTTTAATACTGTTGCTATTAGTGTTTTGATTCGTTCTGGAATTGGTTAGCATTTCTTTGTTATACTACGATAACATGCTTTCAAGTTACAGTATTTTTACCTAGATTGAGCAATTTGCAAACAAGGTGTGATCTCTTATGTTTTCTAGAAGTGCCCGGAGTCATTCAAAAGCACCTACTATCTTAATAAAAATAATATTGACTAGTTCAGTTATATAATTATGATTAAAGTGCATCTAAATAATCTAAGAATATGGAAAGTTACCAATCCGTTGTATTGGAAATCCATGCAAAAAAAATTTAGGGAGCTGGGGGCACCCTGCTTGACCTCTAAATCAAATGAAATTTGGTGAGGAGGTCCTTCTTCGTCTTTTATGGTTACATGCTAAATTTCAGTTGGAAATCTTACTGGATTGCAGGCTGGTGCAACTGATTACAACTGTTCTTTACGATTCTGGCAGTTCTACAGCACACAGAAGTCGGTGCCTTTGCTCCCATATACAACTTTTTGAGATTAATCAGAATAAAGACTAGCTCTTTAAAGACTTTTTTGTGAATATATACGACTTGAAAGTAAGCAAGAAATTCGATGCGAAATGATTTGAGCCAAAGATGTATTTAAAATATCCTCATCAAATTTCATTCGATTTGGAGATGGTCGAGCAGGAATCATCTTTAAAATTGGTCCCTTTGTCGTGACCCTAAAAGTAAACTTGATAATATATTTCAGAAACACACCAACTAATTATAAATGTCATTGAAAAAAGTGTCGTTTATTTTAATGCGAAGGTAGACGTTAAAATACGCACTATGTCATAATGGTAATGGTGTAGGTTCTATAAGCTTTGTGTTTTATTTATATGGTTTGCAATTGCAATATTCCAGAAATGCAATAAATTAGGAATATTGACTTGTATTACACGTACCAAATGAAATACACGATATTCTCAATAGAATTCGTGTTATGGCTAACATTTACGATAACCATTGTGTTTTCTTCTATTACTGTTATTACTCTGATTCGTTTAGGTATTGTTAAGAATTTGTTTGCATTCGTTTTTTTTCTAGATTGTGCCAAGGTATACTTCTCATAATTAAACCTCACGTGTATTATTAAGCATTTTCAGAAAATTAGTTCAGTATTAACAAGACTTGCATTTTCGCTTCTCGTTAGTAGGTTTTTAGTAAATTATGGGCATATTAAGATATTATTAAACTACTATTACAATTTATAATAACTTATAATTTCGTATTACCTAAAAATACTCGGGTTATACAATGTTCTAATGTATTATGAAAATCACAAAAAAGTAATTATATTAACAAAAGTTGAATTATACTAAAAATACTGAAAATAAAAAGCTCGTACATTTGGAATTTAAACATAATTCTCGTATTATTATTTTATCAGCAATTTTGTGGTTTTATTTCAGTGATAATGCGGCGCAAACCAGGAAACGAAGAGTTTTGACTACTCCGGTAAACTCTATCGTACGGAGTAGGAAATTGTGGTCGCCGAAATCTGAGAAAGCGAGGAATGATATTATCGAATATGAATCAAAGGACAGCCAAAGACGTACTTCAGCGAAGATACGAAGAGGACACACAATCAGTCATTTCCTCTATGGAGAGAAGAAAACAAGTTTGGTTGATATGAGTGATGTAATCAGTCCCGTTGAAGAAGAGATGATCCGCTGTTTGTGTGCAAAAGGATGCGAAACCAGCCGAAAAATGCAGAAAACTGCTGGTCTGACAAAGGCATACAGCGAAATGTGCATTCCTCGTGATATTTTCACTAATGTGTGGCTCAATTCATACCTGACAGAACCTAGTCAAGCTTAAATCTCTGTTTTGTTATTTTGACCAAGTAATTTACGAATTTACTGGCGTGTAAATAATATATTTAAATTAGATAAATTTATTACGATATGAATGACTATATACAATAAAGTGCCATTTGTATTTATATTTAGATATTCGACTTGACCAAATAAATCTATTTTTATTGATATGCTTGTTTATTTGCGACGTCATTTGTATTATCATCAAATTATAAGTAAATATACTCGATACATCATGATCACATTTTAATCCCGTTATGTAAGTGGAGTTGCCTATAGTCATTCAATGTTTGGTATCATTTATGAAAGAATAAAATAAAACACGCTCTATTGATAATATACCATATATCTTCAAATTTAAATGTCAAATCTGCTTACAATAATTAAGTGTATATGGTTTCTTGAAGATCTGACAATATTGCATTATGTCTTCATGTTCTTGGTTTATTTTTGTCATCGGTGTTGGTTTATTGTAAGTAAATGTAGACACTTATTTCAATTTGTTTATTAGGTGTCACATGATAATGAAAATGATATTAGTAGTGGCTGTAAAAACATTGATTGGAATATTCAAATGATCAAAATTCTTGATATATCAATATTTCTAGGTAGAATATCAACACTGCATGTTGCTTTTTTGCAAGAAATATATTATTATTATTATTTACCAACATTGCACTTTTATTGCGATGGTTGAGAGAAAGCTTTATAGCCAAAGTATGGGAGCAAAGTGTGAGCAGTCATGTATGTGTAGGTTTGCCTTACCCTAGCTAACACTCGAACCTATATCACTTGATTGATCTCACAGAACCGCCATCTTGGAATTACATCGCAAGACGGACCTGGATCTAATATATGGCCCTATATCAAATTATCAAATTATCAAATTAATCCTTGGCGATTAACGCCACTAAACGGCAACCAACTTTGGTATATTGTGTATGGATCAATCAATACCAGGGAGCAATAATGGAGATTACCTTCAGGTCTAACTGCTTACTGAGTAGCAGGGACAGCCTTTCAAGTGCTAGGAATATACAAGCCAGCCGTGCATAGTATTTCGGAGTATCCTTTACTGGATCTTGTAGTTCCATTCTCAGGGCATTCCTTATAGCTGCTACAAATGTGTGGAATCAACCGATGTGCTCAGTTCCCAGTCAAGTACAGTGTTTCCAAACCTTTTTTGTGCCATGTTCCACCTAAACCTTTCGAGTTTTTCTTATGTCTCTCTTAGGTTTCGTCGATTTTGTATTCTACTGGAACCTGCAGAATTAATGGAGACTTATTTTCAGCGTGAGTATTCTTAGGGTGCTCCTAGAACAACTTTGTAATCTGCTGACACATGTAAGGAAAGGGTGTTATGTTTACCCCAAACATAACACCCTTTTATTAACCTTTACACAGCTTTGCATTATATTTTTGATTAGGTTTTATCATTTGGTTGAATTTAGTTTAATATATTTTACATTATACATTTGTTGTTTTGGAATCACATACATGTATGTTGCAGCCCAAGGTTACATCAAATCACCATACATATGAGCACGGCTACAATTAGTTTGCCCCAAGTTAGAGCGACTAGTCATAAATCTATTATTTGGTTAGATGTATACTCACAAAATACTATTATTAATTTTTTATTATAATTCATGTTAGAACGTGCACATTACTTGATTACTTGAAAAGGTACACGAATGGAATCAGTACTTAATGTACAAACTTAGTTTTTCCAGTTTTAGAATGAACTTCTAATGAATCTATCAGATAAAGCCATTGAAAGTAAGTAGAGCGAGATAACGCAGATAAAATTAGAAATATATATTATTCATTGCTTGTCTACTCATAAGACGGGTCAAGTGCAAGGCGTTGCGATAATAAAATGTCTGGTTGCTAACAAGATGCTACTGTGCATTGTTCCTTTGAGTACGAACCGGCAAGTTGGTCATTTGGTCTGTGCTTGGGAGGGCTCATCAACGCTATTACGCTTGGATTATTTGTTGTCTGGAATTTGATTCAATTGTTCAGTGCGGTGCCGATTGTCATCGCGTGTTGCCATTGTTGAGTAGTGATCAATCATGAGCGCGACTATTTTCAACCGATTAACACTTGTCTTCGGTGTTATTGTTGTCTGTACAACGACCGGTTATTCTAAGACGATTAAACAGGATGGAGAATATCTGCCTATTGTTATGTGGCACGGAATGGGTACGTTTTTCAATTAAACAAAGTTTATCGATAATACGTTTTTACTTTATTTGCAGGGGACAGTTGTTGCTTCCCCTTCAGTTTAGGATCGATTGCAAAGAGTTTGAATGGATCTTTGCCTGGTGTTTATGTGCATTCGTTAAAGATTGGTAACAATGTTATTGATGATGTAACCAACGGATATTTTCTGCACCCGGATAAACAAATTGAGAGGGCTTGTGATATTGTTAAAAATGATCCCAAACTTACTAATGGATTTAATGCAATTGGATTCTCGCAAGGTGGTCAATTTCTGTAAGTACTGTAGAAATAGGATTAATTGATAAGAAGAAGGCAAAAATTTCATTATTTTTTAAAATTTTGGCGTCACCTTTCTTCCTTACCGGGTGTTTTCCACATTTCCCATGCTGTTCTACATTTATTGATGCGATCCATCAGAGTCTCCAGACATTGCTCCTTTTTTTTCCAGATTCTTCCTGCAATTTATAACCTCTTTCGCTTTTGTTCTTTCCTAATCCATTCACGCATCGTCATTCTAAGACCAATCCTAATCATCCTACAGTCCTCATCAAACCACTGCCATTTCTTATCATTTTGTCTCCTTCTCTTTCTAGGAACACAACTCATAATCATCCCCTCCATATCCTCTCTAATGCGTATTCTTCAAACAAAAACTTTAACTATGATAATATTATAAATACATATTTTCATGAGATATTCTATTTTATAGCCGTGCATTGATTCAACGATGCCCTGACATACAAATGAAGAATCTTATCTCGGTTGGTGGTCAACATCAAGGCGTTTATGGCGTACCACAATGTGGATCATTGAATCACACTATGTGTGATTACATCAGAAAATTATTGTCACATGCAGCTTACTTAGAGTAACATATTTCAAATAACATTATTAATGATGAGCAGAATACTAATATTCTTTTATAGTTGGGTACAAGACTTCCTCGTTCAGGCCACTTACTGGCACGATCCGTTGAAGGAAGATGAATACAAAAAAGCTAGTACGTTCCTTGCAGAAATCAACAACGAGGTCAATATCAATCAAGATTACATTGATCGCCTTGATACGCTTGAGAACTTTGTTATGATCAAGTTTGAAAAGGATTCTATGGTCCAACCTGTAGATTCTGAGTGGTTTGGGTTTTATAAAGCAGGTCAGAGTGAAACTGTGGAAACACTTCAGGAGAGTGCTATTTATCAAGATGTTAGTATGTTCCCAATTTGCTTTACTTTTATATTATATTTGTTAACTTTAGGAACGACTGGGTTTACGATCTATGGACGAGAACGGTAAATTGAGATTCTTATCTGTCGATGGCAATCACCTGCAATTCGAATGGAATTGGTTTGAAGAAAATGTGGTGTATCAATTTTTGAATTAAACATTTGCATCTTTGGCGATAATTTTTGTCAATATTAAATATGACATATATACATTCAACTAAACTTATATATTTGACCATATTGTAATATTGACTTACAAACTACATTTGTGAACGTTTCAAAGCGTGTGCTGATTTTACCCGTCACAGATTTCGCTGTTTTATTGTAAACTTAATATTATATTTACTACCTTGTGCATCAAAATATAATAAAGGAATTGTATAACAAATGCATCATGAAAGTCAAAATGAAAATATAGAAAATAAGGGAGTTACAATCAACATCGTCAAACATAGATTATAAAAATCGTTTGGCTTAAAATATACAAAATATTAACTAAATAGTTTATATGAAACTATAAAATAACAAATTTCGTAGGGTAATTACATATTATACATCGAGAATGTAATGCTATTCCATCATTTGTGAGTATGAAAATTGCAATTACTGCTATTTAGATGTAGTTTTCTGATAGCTATTATGAATACACCACATAGCTGACTTACCTAGAACTACGTCATATACCAGTACTGTTATGTTCAGCCGTAGGATGTATATACCATCGATAATATAATGTGCATATTATAAAACATGAATATAAACATGTCGTTTCTCAATGGCAAATATTGAAATAATATGTAAATAACTTTATCATCATTATTTTTTCAGTACGTTTGCATTTATTTTATTATCAATATATTTTTACAATTTCATATATTTAACCATTTAAATGTTACCATTTTTACCATTTTCAGGTCTTTCCGACCTCATATAAGTAACTTATTTATTATTAATGTGTTTACATTTTCAATGTTAATAGTTTTTTTTGTTGTTGACTGTTTTTTGATAGTGAGTTAAATATTATGTAGATTTTGTAGATTCTGTGCAGTTGAATGTGAAATGTGCATGTATTTAGTAGTTGTGATGATAAATGAACGAAAAGCATCGTACCCAATATCCGAAAATAGAACCTGGGGAAATTAATTTCTGGCTGGCTCCAGCAGAGACGCATTAGAAACTAGGTAGGCCCAATTAAGTCCGAACAACCTAACAACCACCATACCCTGAAGTAAGGAAAACTGGCCGATAATAGAAAACTACGCAAGATCGATGTTCCAGAGGAAATAAGAAGAATTGGCTATTATAGATACGGTGAGGTATGCTGTATAGACTATTAAGAAGCCTCCTGTTATACCCAAATGGGAAGTTCCATGGGGGTGAAGTAAGATAAAGATGATCTAGGGTGAACCACGACCAACACATTATGGTATAACAGCTCCCCTTTTGAAGAGCCACTTGCTCCGGTTAGACCCGCGCCGGCTTCACTCAAAAACCCATTTCTTAGTATATTATAGCTCAACAACCAAGAAAATATTGTGGTTTAACCAGGAAATAGTCAGTCACTAATGATATAATACAAAAGATATTAGAGATACCCCAAATCGAGCGTCTTACATCAGAATGGGCAATGAGAAAGCGGACTTGACTTAATACACCTATAACTCTGTAAGTCTGTTGGGATCCCGGGATCGAATCCCGGCGGATGTGAAGCAAGATTAATTCTTCATATAATCAATAGTTTAAGTCTCCAAAATGACTAATTACAGTAAAATACAAGTGGATAGAGCTAATTACCGTAGTAGTCGATGCTCGGCAAATCAAACAAAAAATACACTTATCGATATTTGCACTTATCCATTCAAACTTATTTTCTTGTTTTTAATAGTAAATAATAGATCCTTATCTGATCATTTAAAGACCTCTCCACAATTTAAAGTTAAATTTAAATTTATCTGAAACAAATTCAGTTAATCTTGATGTGCTAAATCTAAAAACCCTTTAATTGATTTCAGATCTCGGCAATTAATCTATTTTATCATTTATCACATTTTCTCAAACAAAATATCTCGGCAATTAATCTATTTTATCATTTATCATATTTTCTCAAACAAAATATCTGCCAACACTCTGAAGCATACATTTATTCATAAGGCAGTGATGTTGGCGTTGACGAATGTATTTCGAAGCGTTTGAGATGCATTATCAACGCATTTCAGTACACCTTGTGTGCATACATTTTGCATTCCATTCTGAGCGCAAACTAGTCTGATTACGTCGAGCTTTTGCCGCTTACGCGCAAACCTAGGGGATGCTGCAGCTTTCCTGCTGCGTATGTATGTACATGTATAGGTTTGCATGCGAAAATTCCTCCTTGTTCTCTTCCATTCATTCGTGGATTCGGCGCGCAGCCCAGCAGCCGGAGCGTATAATATAACTAATGGACGACAACACTGATTGAAAAATTTCACAAAACATAAAGAGCGCGCCTCTCTCGTGCTCGACGGCGGCGTGGCACGGTGGCGGCGTTGCACCATCACCGCCCCCCTGTGCCTGCGTCCGCGCACTGTATGATTCAATGAGAGGCGAGCGTCTGTTTTGCCACCCACCCCATCATCACGCCAGCCCGCCTACCGACGCTGCCACCGCCTCCATTCTGCATTTATTTGTTCAGCAGAAAAAAGCGCGCTTTTTCACGGTTCCCATTTTATTTTCAATTTTTTTTCGGCATATACCGAGGCAAAGGCTGCGCGAGCTAACAAATGAAAAATGATTACGATATGTTGTGTTTGCTGCGTTCTCCAACCAATGAATATGTCCTGTTATTTACTATCGGCATTTATGTTGCAATTCTCGGTTTAGATTTTTAATTACGTCATATGCTAAATATTGAATGGCAGCCATGTTTAATTAATTTTTGGTAGTTTTTCTTTTGCTAACTGCGTCCACATTGTTGAAGCCTATTCGGTTTATTAATAAAAACTGGCGGTTCTGGGAAACTTGTATAACGCACTTTTGTTTGGCAGTCTTTTAAAGTAATTCTTTAATGAATATGAGCAGGGTTAACAAAATACAAATATAATAAAAACACAAATTTAAGAATAAATAATAGAAGTGTTAATATCTATTTACTTTGGACTGAAAAGGAGAACAGCTGTCTCCAAATTATGAATGGTAAGGATTCCTCTGGAATATATTTCCAAGAGTTCCTTCGCTGATTCGCTGATTTTTGGGAACCCTGATCGCTTTGCAAATGCTTTAATTACTCTTAGATTAGTCTGTTGGTTAGCTGCTCGGTGGTTTACGCTTTCCCCTATACCATCTGTCATGTGACATTATAAACAAACTCTTATTCGTTTCAATTAAGGTCAGTTGCATTCAATTGGTATCTAATAGAATATCAATTAATGATATAATTTAATTTCCAAGAATATATAGACGTGGCCATGCATATATTTTATTTTAATTCAGTAAATGTACAGCAGTCAAACAGAAGGTATTTGCAAGCAATGGAAAGAACTTGCTAACTGGCTTACATTCAACACTCTTGAACGTGAAAGAAAAGCGAATTTCCATCACCATACGCTCAGTTCACTGCGGTTTTCAATTCGTAGCACGCCAAAAAGAAGCACAAGCATTTAATGAAAATTTCGTTTACCACTTTCGCATTTCTCTTCGCACTCGCCAAAGAACTTTTTACTAAACCGCAGATCTATTCATTTCAATTCATTAAAAACTCAAAGTGCTAAATTAAGAAAATTTAATTAATGTATATGGTCATTCATTGGTGAAATTTATAGAAGAAGAGCTTGTATGTTATATAGTTTACTGGATATAAGGCAGGTTGTAAGGAAAATAATAATAATTTTAAGAAATATATATTTTAGAATTTTCATCCCGATAATCAAATATAGAATTGATTATGAAGAACATTGTTAATATATAAATAAAACAGAGAATCAAAATAATTGCCTAAACAATTTACTAACAAGAACATTTATGGATATTCGGAATATACTTATATTTAGTACAAATACACCTAATCTGTGTGAATAGCTGTTTTATTTGCAACGTTGCATAGCACTGCTTAGGGTAGTGGTTTCCAAACTTTGTATAGCAGCGCCTACCTTTAATACATACATTGGTGGCTCCCCTATTACAGATATTTGAAGGCATGTGTCGAGGATCAATTACTTGGTTCAGCCAATTTTCAGTTGGTTCTGAGAGCATATATTATCCTTCATTTTCTTGTTCTAGCTATTGAGGCATTTATCACACAGAATAATTCGAAGATCAGATTTGTTACCTTTATAGCAAGCACTGTCCTTCAATTTTTGTTCTAGCTATTGCGAAATTTATTCCACTTATTTAGGCATAAAATAAGCCAGTTCGACCTTTTTTGCCGGTTCTGATTCCTCTGAACTACCGCCTCCCCCTGAGACCACTAAGGGGTCTTCGTCGGGGCCTCTTTAGGGAGCCGCACCTCCCAGTTTGGAAACGTCTGACTTTCTTTCACTCCGCCTAATTCAGTCAACCATAAGGCGATTTATAAGTAAAGGATTTTTAACGAGATGAGTGGTATGTAGGGCAATCGTCCAAGCCTCCGCCTTATTCAGAATTTGGGAAATTATGGAATGCCAGGATCTTAGCCAAGCCTAGTGAACAAAAATTATTAACAGAGCACATACCTATACCCATATTTTTTATACATTTCCTTGTAGCAAATACACTTAATTCTACTCTACGGTTTCTAAACTTTTTGAATGTTCCAAAATGCCCCCTCCTATGAAATCGCTCTTTCCTTTAGGATTCCATACCTTGTTAGAGAGCCGCGCCTCCCACTTAAAAAGAAAACGCTAACTTACATCATCTACACACAACGCATGACTCCACACAGCTATAGAATTCTCAACACCTGATTACATCAGGAGGATGCAATCTCTTTGTGATAGAGCCAGTAAAAATGCTATTTTTTGCCTGGCCGCACATCAAACCGCGTCTGCGATGTAGGAGCCTCCCTTGTATTGGACCCACGTCCGAAATACTCAACTAAGGGGGCCCTCCTTGGGCCTAGAATGTTTCGAGGACAGTACAAATATGTTCGGCGGATCGCAGGCTGCTTATCCCTGGTCTACATTCATTACATACAGAACCAAATTGTGCAACAATGTAACAAAAATAAAACACATCAACAATGCAATATAAATAAAAATTGTAAAATTGTAACAAGTAACAAGACCGAACAATCTCAAAATCTCAATTTTGATAGTTCTTAAAACATTTTTATTTTTTAGGAAATGGTGGTGTGTGCTACTTCTTTATATCGTTTATTTAATACCAATTTTGTACCGGTTTCGGTGTCTATGTGACTATCCTCCGCAAAATAACGTCAGTTTATTTATTTATTTTTTGTTATTTTAATTTATTAATTTAATATTTGGTTTTATATTATCAAAAGTAATCTATTTAAATTATTTAATAACCATATTCTAAAGGTATTACAGTGTTTCCACGTAATGCAATGAGGTCGACTTGGTTAGCTTATGACGACCATCATACACCAGTGAGACAGACCACAGAGACGAGCGATGTACGCCAATGTTGTTAATTAATCAACTCTCGGCTTAGCTTGCGCTCCAAGCCTCCCCCAACACCGCATACACCTACACAACATGGTTATTAACGTCATTGATCATCGACGCACAGCATGCATTCAACTTTGAGGAGGCATAGGGTGAGATGGAAACTCTCGACCGCAGGCAACATCAAAACGCGCTTTGTACTTCCTGTATTTTATCACCGATAAATTTACTGCGTTTTACTGCGTTACATTTTCTGCTTTCGCGACGAAAATATTAGAAAATATGATGCTGGAATAGTTTTGTGCACGCATGCGTTTGTAATTCGCACAGCAAAGAAACTCATCGGCGTCGAAACAACGAACAAATAATTACGACGTGACAGTCATTGTCACATTGTCAGTGGTTCGTCCGTGGGCGACGGTGATGGATGCTGGGATGGCAAGAATATACGGGACACAGCGACAAGCAATAAACACGACGAGCATAATGAAAATGCATTCAGTTTGCATTCATTCTGATATGAAGAGCTCGCGTTTACGCGCTCATGCGCCGCCACCAACGCTTGAATGTATGCCAAACGCGGCGTGCTGTTGCTGTTAATGACTCCGCAATACACCACACAACCAGCTAACACCATAGCATTCATCCTATAGGTATTGCAAGTTTCCTGGTTATCAGGGAAATAAGGCAGTTCGGTATTATTTGCAATTATTTTTAATATCTTGGATTTCGCCGAGATAAGTGCACTACGAGAGAAGAAATTCCAAAACAGGAATTTCAATTCCTTCAATTGGGAGAAGAACTTGCCATGGAATACCAACAAGAGCTCGGTAAGCCTTACAGATGTATATTCATATTTTGATAGGACTTACAGGTGCTACAATTTTGTATTTCTTGTAGATTCTTCTGAAAACCGGACTTTTGTGTCGCCTTATAGACACTCCAATATAAAATTATAAACTTTGACCGGCTCCACAAGCCGCGAAGAAAACTACAAAAATCGTGGTCTTGCTCATTTGTACTTGCCTGAATAATCATTCTGTAGTTAGGTCTTGCCTTCAATTTCAGAACGGTCTGCAGGTCCTGGGGTAGAATCCTACCGTATTTAGAGAAAACTGAATTCTGATTTTGTTGCCGGCGTATTTCTAACCGAAACAAGTGGCCTTATTGAATTGATAGGGCAGTGTAGTGATCTGCATGGTGGTGTGCGCCTATCAGTTTTAGTAAAATTTTTCCTCCCCAGTACTGCCAGTTTGGTCAATCAAGGGCTAGGGCTGTTACATCACGTACCCGGTACACTGATCAAGCATGCTTTCGTCAATTTGTTTTTGTCGTAGATATAGTTATCTACCGCTTTCCATAAGAATTCTAATTTTAGGTTTCCCTTCTTTAAAGAAACTTTTTGGCGCCGGCATGTTAAAAATATTGTCTTTTTGCCTTTCAGTTTTCGTGATAACGTCACGACAATATCCTAGGAGGAGGATAAGGAAGACCAAAAATTCATAAGGACCGAATAAAACTGTCTGGGTTTCCTTGTACTCTCCAGAACTTCTCCAGAAGTCCATTTCGAGCGTTTTAAGTTTGTCTTCGGATTGTTTAGTCATTTGCCCAGCTTCACTTCCATATAGAACAATGCTCAGTAATATGGTGTTAAAGGACGCTACTTGTACGTTTGCTAATGTGCTGTGACAAAAGCAGAGAATTTAAACAACCAATGACCTTCATTCCGTTAACGATCCTGTTTTCGATTTCAGGTTGGGTTAGTCAACTCTTCGTAATGCACCATGTGTTTTCCTCGCATGTGTTGAAATAATAATATTGTATTTGGTCCGTAAACCTGGCCATCGACCTATCTGGTCCTTCAGCCTGGATACATTTTTTATTTATTTATTGTTTATATTTTTACATGATA